>CAVNYN010286442.1:0-14801 GCA_963692815.1 Nyctanthes arbor-tristis | reverse complement strand
CCCCCCCCCCCCCCCCCCAATGAGCATAGCCCATATTGTTTCTATACTTGGAATCTCAAGAATCTCAAAACTCCATGTTTGGAGAGACCTTCTTGGTTACTGCTTAGCATCATAGAGTTTGGCTGTCTAAGGTGAATTGACATCCGGTGGCAAGAGCTAGACCCATGGAAGGAATTTCAGGTAAAACGCTCATTTGTCCTTCCACATTCCACAACGCTTATTACAGAGAAAAAATTAGTCAACATGGAAAATTTTCCTTTCCAAGAATGTCATCAACCTGAATCTTAACTTGACCGTATCCAACACTGAAAGTCACCAAAAAAGTCAACAGTTTCTCTCTTTCAACAAACTTTAGCTACATCAGGATCATCTCTCCAGTTCATCTTAAGATTCAATAATAATCCTAGCCACAAATCTTTAGACATGTAATAATTGAGGGTGTTTGATTCTCATTATCTTTCTCCCATTATAATTTCACCTACCACCAATTTGACAACTAAATCACTACAACACATTTCCAACACCAATTAAATCTCTACCACTCATTCTACCTCATTATAATTTGACAATATAATTTGAATCAAAGAACATGTAATAGCACAGACTCTGTGCTTGGTAACAGTAATCTTGGGTTCTTATCAATTTAGGGATCCTTAATTTTGAATCTGTTAGTCTAGTTGCCAGCTAGATATCCTTGGTTGTCATGAATTTGGTTGTTCCGTTGGTCTCCAATTGCATGTAATCCCACAATTAACACATAATCATTGAATCTTCTTCATGCAATGTGGCAAACTCCATACTATTCTAGCTTGGAAAAGCTCCAACTCTCAAAAGTGACTCATTTTTAACCATCAATGTTGAAATGTCTGTAATACCACCCAAAAATAAATAAACAAATAAATAAAAATATAAATATAAAAAATAAAAAACAAAAAACTAAATTTGCTGATTGCTTCTTTTTATCAGAATAAGAAATGTCCAATCTTCGTAAGACTACCCGAGGCACCAAAATAGTAATCACTGTCTACCACCAGTCTGCCAAACACGGATTAGATAAAAGTTCTAAGTCACATATCATGATGTTGAACATAATTATTCCATCCATGAGATTTTACCTGGAAAATCCGTGAGATAAGGTAGCTATTAGGCTTATCCACAAGTAGGACTGCTTGAATCTTATATTTTTCACTTCTAATACTGAAACTAAGCTTCTGTCAGAGGTCCACGTCATGATGACCACTTTACCTAGGTCAAAGAAATGTTAAGTTAATTAGAGTTAGAGCTCCTAGATTTGTGGTCAAGTTGGTTTTTGGGTTTGTTTTTGAGAGGAATACCAAATTAGTCTGCTTGTTCTCAGCAGATTTTAATAATGAAATGATTAAATTTCTAGGGGGATTGGTTTGTTTTCTGGATGATTTTCAAGCATCCTAGTTGATCTGATCATATATAGGCATAGAAACTGACTTATTATAGAGCTAAAAACCCAGAAAAATCATCAGCCTTAAAGATCACATTGAAGGAAAAAATATTCTATTTTAATCTTAAGTTAGAAGTTCCCTGCAGTGCTCAAAAGTCAAAAGAAAACTTGGTGCTTGATCCTCCCCGCTAATCAGCATTACCAACTCTATATGGCAAGTCAAATATGCCCTGTTTTACATTTGGTCGCAAACTTCATGGAAAGTAAAAATTCAGGGCATGCAACATTTCAGATATTGTCATTGATAATATCAAAAGCATAACTATCAACCGTGACATCTAATGTAAAAACTTAGAGGGATATAGCCATCTAAGTAATCAGGTTTAGGATAAATTTTATTTTATATCCAAACAAAAGACGTAGAATTCAGGTTTGCTTGAACAAAAAGGATTTAAATATGAGTAACGATACACCTCCATGTTAGTTCACCGGTTGCCAATTTTGTCCAACAAACTTAAATCTCAAAAAACCCAAATACCCAAATGCCTTAATTGACAGTTTTACGTCCAATTTATCTTCATAAAATGCCTTAATTTTTGTCAACCGATGAACTAATAGGGATGTTTATCATTACTCTTTAAATGTATCTCCTTCAACAGAAATCAAGCTCTTCGACAGTCTTGCTAGTTGAAATGGTAATTTATATGATACAAAAGCCTTCAGCAATTGGCTTGCTTGAATATTACTTATCTGTAAATGATGAGAGGAAAAAGCACAACCAAACATTAGGTTCACCAATAATATTTCTAGCCGAAAGAATGATGGGTGTGAGGCAAAAACATCTGCCCAGTTTTCCAAAGAAACATCACTTTCAAGAACATATTAGTCAACACAAGAGTTCAGCTAATTATAAGACCAAGGAACAAGAACGGGCATTGATAATGTGACGTCAGGATGTAAAGAGAATACTTCAACTTCATCAGATATCAATATACCTGTGCTAAAACAGGAGTTTAAACCCCTTGCTAAGTACCGAGTACCAGGATGCAGCCTACTACGACGAGCAATGAGTGCAACAATCCCCTCTTGCTGACCCCGGCTTCCAAAAGTACGACATTCCACAAACCCCTGTACATTTGTATAAAAAATAAGTGAGCATTTATTGCATATCTTAACAAGTATCTCCGGAAGGAAGAACTCTGCTCCAGAAAGCCATCCAAACTTTACAACATATCCGCGAAAATTTGGTTCTACAACGCCAGAACACAAATGTAAATCACATAACAGGAGATTTTTATTGAAGAAAGAGAAACCGAGGAATATGTCCTCAGGTATTGTTTGGTTAACAGGATGGGTGGAATTGATCATTGTCCCTGCCTCACCCTATGTTTGGCTGGGATTTTATGGTTCAGATCAACTGTGCTCAACCCTTTCAACAGTTGCATGGATGACTAATAAAAATGAGGGATGCGGAGGAAAGAGGAGTTGAAGCAAAAATGGCGAAATGAAAATTTTTAAACAAATCGATATTAATGTCTAACAAACTAAATACAAGACAGCATTTAGATAAACATTCGCGAGATGAAGATTCGGGTTGTTACGCTTTTGATATTTTATCCCAACCCAACCGATCTAAAAACAAAGTGAAATGATCACAAAATTAAAATATTACTTGAAACCACTTTTGTTATCTAAAAGAGACAAAGAATGATTAGTGCTTCTCTTCTATGTTTACGGAAAAACATATGTTGTCCCACAGCTATTGATTAGATGTGACAATAATTGAGAAAACTAGATACCACTCAAGTACCAATTTACTTCACACAATAGGTTGGGAAAAACAGAAGAAAATCACCGGTCATCATCACATCACCAAGAATATTTAGATAACTTTCTACAAGTGTTCTTGGCTCTAATAGAAACAAGGACAGAAAGTGCTGCGTATATTAGAGTCTAAAACACTTGCATAAAGGATGGAATAGAAACTTCTATCAATCAGGTTATTCAAAATGTATTGAACAGTGAGGAAGTCCATATCCAAGTATTAATTATTAATTAAATTGGAAATATAAAATGTTAGGTAGATAGCCAAAGTTAGACAAAAAAGCCAGCACAAAGTCCCATCATTCCATAGAAGGATTAAACCAACAAACAAAAATAATTCTAAGAATGGTCACCAATGTAAAGCTAAAATTAGATAATTTCGTAAACCGAAAAGAATGTTTTAAGTAAGACTAATTGTGAAGATACCAAGTGTGACTAGAACCTGCAGAAGAATGACACAATGCCGTGGCAGCCCAATATTATTGAAAGGTGCTGAAAACCATGAGTTCCACACAAATTCATCATCAGGATCCTGCAATGGCATACGGCTGGGAAAAGGGCGAGTGATGTCCCTAGTTTCACAAAAGTAGTGTTTCCCATCAATGTCAAGCTCAGTCACATCTTGGATATTCTTTATTTCTGTTTTACTTTGTGGTTGAGGATTTTGAAGTGACACTTTAATCCATTGGCTCTCAGCTACTGTGTATACACACCCTCCACCAGGCAAACGAGGTATGCTGGCAGTCAACTTTGTTGCTACAAGCAACAATGAGAAGCAACCAAGGGCTGCATAGCCCAATATTGCCTTAGCATAAGTTATACTCTTACAAAGCAATTTTGAACCATTTGTGATGTAATCTAGAGCTTCATTTTGGGATCTGAAAACATCATAACCCTGCTTTGCATTATGCAGAAGAGCCCCAGTCGTTGGATCAATATAGATCACCTGGGTGTCAGTCCTGGTGGACAAACTAACAATAATATATACTTCACTTGTGTCTAATGTAACGACGATAACTGAAGTCTCCCTTAAACGACCAGCTGCAATAGGTAGCAAGAAAAAAATTCAGGCACAGTCCACAAAGAAAAGATAAAATTAGGCAAAGATATTTACCAACTAACGCACAGAAAACAGAAGGTATACAAACCAAGTAAGCCAGGTTGATTTAACTTCTTTTTAGATGAGAAGCAAAAGAGAATATTTAGCATTAGAAAAACACAAAGCATTTCAATGCACAAATACAAAACTTCTTTGTGCGGTTGATATGCACTAGTATTTCAGCAAAAAAATGCTAATACTTTACTTTCCTTCTCTTCTCCGAATCGTGAGAAGGTTTTCCAAGCCCATGGAAGCAACTATCGAAGAAAACCGACATACAATTCATTCAGTAAGAAGATACCAAATGGAATAGATAAGTGACTTTACTAAGTGAAGGTGGGGTTCTAAACAAGAATTACTTGAATATGATTGAGGCAGAACTAATTGGGATCTTGTTTGGGAACATATGAGCTCACTATATCTTTGTTTGGGAACATACGAGCTCTCTATATCTGACCAAAAAAGAGAACTTGAAGAGAAATCAGAAAAACTGAAAGAAATAACATGACATAATCAAGGAGTCATTTTATTAGAAATGGAACCATTTATTTAGATTTAATAAAAAAGCTATTAAAATCTTCAATACATGTAAAGAGAACACTACAACAAAATGCCCAAGAATCACAATCACAAGTACCACAAATTGCTTCATGTTTTCTCATTGACTCATCCAGATCTACTCAACATTATTAAAAATGATTATGACATGATTAGCTATGTTATGTTGCCACTAAAAGAGTTACCTACAAAAATATTACAGTTTCCCCTTTACTTGCATTTCATTTTGAGAAGGAAATAAGCAATACAGCATAGCTACTACTGAAAGTAAATGAATAAATTATCAAGTACCATCTGCTTAAGAAGTACTGAATGTTTCCAGCATTAATACTATTGACTCCTACCACAAAATTGAGCAGAAGATAAAATATAATCACTTAGGGCATGTTCTCTTTGTTTTAGTTTTCAGTTATTTGAAATACTGAAAACTCGTTTACTTTCATTTTTCATTTTTAGAAATGCATTTCCTGAAACAAGAAAAATTTTCTAAAGAAAATTCAGGACATTTTGTTTGACGCACAAAAGGTGAAGAACATAAATTATGTCAGAAACACAAAACTGAAAATGAATTCAAAACTCAAAACTAAAACACAAAGAGAACAAACCCTTAGTTTTCTGAGATGGATCAGTACCCTGAAAGTACAATTTCCATAAACTTTTGACCTTCCGATTTCTCAGTTATTTTAACTTCTACAAGGTGAGTAAACAAGCTAAATGAAAGGTGACATTAGTGAGTGCAAATTCTGCTGGGCTTACCAGGAGATTCCATGCTGTGGGACCCCTACGGAGATGACCCCTACGGAGATGACCGTATTTCTAAGAGACTGCAATTTGTAATTCTGATGAAGAGAGACAGTGGAAAGGACAAATAATGTTACCAAATAACTGAACAAGGTAAGTGGACTGGTTAAAATACAAAATCTTTTGTGCTAAGAAACAAATAGAAGAGAATAAATAACCATGTAGGAGACATTTCAAACTTAACCCACACATAATAAATCCCACATAAACAAATAGAACAGAATAAATAACCATGTAGGAGACATTTCAAACTTAACCCACACATAATAAATCCCACATAAACTACACAGCCAAGAAAGGCTATATTTCTCTACACGCCAAATTATTGTGATAGCCAAGGACCTTAATATTAGACTTTTTTTTTCTTTTATTTTGGAATCTTAAGGTTGTAAATCACACAAAAGTAGTTATTAATGAAAACAAACAACAGGTCATGATTTGATTATGACTCAGTCCAAACTGGATTAGACAGGGTTGCTCCATTTTGTCCTTGTCATTGGGAAAGCAGTTTTTATATTTTTTGCCCTATAACCAGGTAAAGAACTCCATTCACTTTATCTCAATAGTTTGATTCTTAAGTTAAGAATGAACCTCTCTTTGTTTAAAACGTGCATAAAGCAACAATTACCTTTCTTCCAGTAAAATCGAACACCTCTTCTTCCGTACTATAATGATGGAAAAGATATGCACAAATAATACAATTAAAAGCCACAGTTCATTGAAATGCACCCTTTCTCACGGATGTCATTCCCCCACCTGGCTTACAGCGGGGGCAATTGCCCTCACTGGGATATGGTCATGCTGATTTTACTGAAGACTTAAGCGACGCCGGTCTATATGCAAGTATAAAATCGTAGACAATCACAATAAAAATTGAAGACAGAAAATCCGGGGGGATCTATGAAAGCATATAGAAAGAAAAATGGAGATCGGATTCCTAGAAGCTAGAAGAAGAGAGAAGCGATGAAGCTGGACGGTTTCTTAAATCATTCCCTGGAATCGTCAGACAAATAAATCGGGAATCTACCAATGATGATGAACAAAAGAAGATGAATTACCTAGCAGAGATTCAATGCAGCACGATTTGTATCCTGAAGTAAATAATACCGAGTTTCCTCTTTCTACTTAGATCATCTCCGTTGCAAGGATGTGAAGTGAATAATACCGATTACCGAGTTCCTCCGTCTCACCTCTACTCAGATCAAGGAAGAAATACCTTCTTATTTTTTTGTCGTTTGTTTTTTGTTTTTCCTTCATTTTTTTTTTTCTTTCCCTGTGAGAAAGGGGATTTGACGAGGACGTTGTATCAAAATATAAAATAATAATAATTATATTATTATTTCAAAAAATAAAAAATTAAAATATTATTATTACACGACGAAACAATTCTAAAAAAAAAAAGATTGACTGAAAACGTGGTATGCGATTCCGAGGTTACTATTGACGAAAGTAAGATATCATACAAGATTGAGGGGTTATTAAGATACCATATATAAGATTAAAGGAGTCACACATAGAACAATAAACATAAATATACCTCTAATTACACTAATCATATTCATATATTTATTTTTATAAAATATATGAAATACACAAATATCCACCATTCATTCACATTTATTTCTGTTTTAAAATAAAAATAGTTTTCTAACAGATATAGCATAGGAAAAATTTTAACACGCCTAGTGTTACTACATAAATAAATTTTATTACATGACAACATGATAACTATCGACTATTAGCACTGACATTATGATCAAGCGCATTGCATGTGTCAGCTATTTGCATAAATACACATCAGCCAGTTTGCCAAAAGACATGAAAGGCTAGATGATGCAAAAAAGGAAACATGAAATGTTCCACGAGAAATACAAGTCTGCTGCACTAATCAGCTAGATCGATACATAACACTTCTAATAAGTAGATAATTAAACATAATACTATTCCATCAAACAAACTCTTGATGGAATATCAATTAGCTTCTATATAAGTAGTGCAACAGGCCTGATCAAGTTTCAGAATGGATACTAAGGAAATGATTCAATATCATAAACCGTAGAAAGGTTAGGCAAATTTTCTACTCTCAGATGGCAACTCTACATCAAAAGCACGTGAGAAGCCTCTATTGGCCTTGATTGACATCAAGGCTTTTGAGTTTGGATCCCAGTTCGTCGTCACTGCCTTCACCATCATCACCAGACTCTCCGTCATCCTCGTCTCCTCCTTCAGGATCATTCTCGTCCAACGGTCCAAGTTTCTCGGGAAATTCTTTGAAGATATCATTCAGTTCATCAATGCCTTCATCAGAGATGAAGTTCCCATTAATATTCAGCAATTTGAAATCAGGGTTACGCACCAAAGACTGTGCTAATGTTCTGGCCCCAGCCCTTCTTAATGAGTTCAGGCTCATATCAATTTCCTTCAATTGATCATGGCCTTCTTCAAGAGCCCTGCCAATTTGAATGGCACCTTCATCCTTGAGTTCATTTTCAGAGAGATTCAACTTTGTCAGAGCTGTTTTTCCAGCAATGCAAGCAGCTAGAGCAGGGGCAGCTTCAGCACTAATATCATTTCCAGCCATCTCCAAGACCGCAAGTGAAGGAGCTGTCTCCTTGAGAGCATTAGCTATTGCAGTTGCTCCCTCATCTTCCAAATTTAGGTAGCTCAAGTAAAGCTCAGTAAGATATTCATGTTTTGAAAGAGCCTCACTCAGCTGGACACCAGCTTCTACACCAAACATATTGTCCCGCAGATCAATTTTCTTCAAATTCTTGCACCCCCCAAGTGCTTCAGACAAAGCAATTCCTCCTTCAGAGCCCACTCTTGTAGAGGAGCACCGGAAATCCTCCAACAAAGGACAGCGCCTCAGAATCTCAGAGATAGCAAGAGCACCTTCATCTCCTGTCATATTATTATGAAATTGAAGAACCCTAAGCTTCTCTGTGGAAGGAACCAACTCACAGACCGCCCTTGCAGCTTCTTCTGAAATCCCATCATTCATTAGATATAGCTCTTCCAGGCTAGTTTGAGACTGCAAGAGATTCCCAAAGGCCCTAACTCCCTTCTCCCCCAAAGCATTGTCAGATAGGCTCAGATATGTCAAATGAGAGCCTTCCAGAGCTGCAGAGAATATATTCATGACATCAAGAGCTTCAGCCTCTGCTCTTCCAGCAACAAAATCTGACAGATCGACTTTCTTCAACTGGTTCTTGATGGATGCCAAGATAGGACCAGCAACATTAGCAGCACCCAAACCGAAGCTTCTATTGCTAAAGCAGAGTTCGGTATAAGAATTCCCAGGTTCTTTTAATGGCGCAAGAAGTTCTTTTGCCTCTTCTGCTTCTATAAATGCACGTTGACCTTTGGAAATATCAAAAAAAGTTTCACCAACAGCAGAAACAGCCTTGGTTGTCACAATTCCTTTCTCCTCGACACCAGGGCCCTTCTTAAGAACTTCTAATATGAGCTTACTGCACTCTTTAGCATACAACTGCACAGCAGAACTGCCATCACCATCAGGTTCTTGTTCATAATGTTGCTGTGCATCAGTAAATGCCGATTCTTCAATTTGCTTAGCATATTCTGAAGCCTCGTTCTCACTGAGACTGCCATACTTGCGGGTGAAAATAGTTGGAGTGGAAAGGTTTTTTGTCATACGCTCCACTAACATATGTCGAGTGTTCTGGCTAGGGGGCCATAGTTTAATTGTAACATGACGACGAGAATTTGGAGTTCCCCCATCCATTGCAATATAAGCTGAAATCAAGGAATAAGCAATAATGTCAGTTGATTTGACCTAGTAGTAGCAAAATGTGGTAGATGCAAGTCGAGAAAAATGAAAATCACAACTCAATGTTGATAATATTATGTGTAACTTCTCAAGAAGACCTAGATCTTACTCTTATTATTTCTCCTTTCTTGGTGTAAACCATAGCTAATTATAATGAACATGCCACCCAACTGAAAACTTATTCTCTATTCAGTGCACTGAATATTCTTGTGAATCGTGTCTATCCATATTCCAAATCACACCATATGCTCAAACCACATTACACTTGGTTAATTATCGACAGTGTACTAAACATTCAATGAAATTGCAGGTAACAACATATAATCAAGCAGATAGACTAGTTAACGGTGAGAAGCCGTAAATGAAGTTGAAACAGGGAAAAGAAAGTTATTTCTATTTTTTTAAAGAATTTTATTAAATGCCCCCCATCATATAACCATATGCTAGAGTATGGCTACGTCTGGCAATGTGCTAGAGTATGACTATGTCAGTGCATTTAACACCGGCCACCAATATTCAAGGCAAGGTTAATAGCCGAATAGGATTCACATGAAACAACTGTAAAACAAGTCACGCCTAGTTAAAAGTGAGCATCACATCGCATCAGATTTTTACCCTAGACAGTGAGATAAAGCCCAAGGAAGTAGACAGCTTTCCAGTTAGCTCCTTTCACCTTAGTTTTCAACTTAGTTCAAGTTCCAATATCAATGAATCTTACCTTAAAATAATGACTACAACTCATGCCATTAATATAGAAGCTATCTAATTGTAACATAACATAATTTATTCATGAAGTGGTAAGGAAAAATGTTTCATATTAACTTATCATGTTCGTTACCGATTAAGGACATAACATCTATAATGATTAAGATTATTTTGAATAAGTTCTGCAAGATTCGTTAAGGGCAAATGTTCAATTCTACAGTATGATCATTTGGCCTGTGATAATTCATGGTACTGAGGGTTTGGGTGCTGACGACAAAGGTCCATAAGATGTATATAACCGAAATGAGGATAAGAAATTGGCGTATGTAAAATGAATGAATATATTGTTGTTTTAGCATCAATTAATTGCAGCATGAATAATTAGGGATTAAACAGCATGCTTTTAGACCTAAGTGTTGCCTCATTCAATGTATTTATTTAAGTAAGCAGAAATGTTCTTAGGCTGCTTTGCAAAGAACCAAGGACGTTTTCAGGCTTTGATTATACCATTCGGAGCATTGGCACATCATACCTCACATGTGTTGTATACCCTTGCCAACTAATATCTTTCATTAAGAATTATGTTTATTTGACATTTCTATTTATGTCATGTTACCCAGACGATTCTTGTCATTCTAGGAAATGAAACAATAGTTAAAGTATACACATTGTGTAAGTCTTAATATAAGCTACTTTGTAATCTTTTAAGTCTTAACATTGTACTTGTGCAGCTCCATAATGAATGGAAGTCTTTCCTTAGTGAATTTCAAAAGGTGACTCACTACCCATAGCCTAACAGTTCAGACACAAGCTTTGTTATGCAATCATGGGGGCAGCTTATCTTGCCCTAATACAAGTAATTATGAATCTTCAGAAAAATCTCCGAATCCATAAAGCTTCACAGAATTTCATCATCATCCTCCTCCGCCCACCCCTACCTTCATGTTCAGCACCGTCAACACTGAACCCCCACTCCCACTGTGTTCACAAGTACAGACGAACTGGCACAGTTGAAAACTAACTAGGGCCAACAAATAATCACCACAAAGGAAGCGCTCTTAAATGGATAAGAGCACAATTGGTAACTAGCTAACTCTAATGTGCCTTGAGTTGAGTAATATGCGGTTTTGACGTTGTGATAACTGGTAAACACGGTTCACCAGAAAAAATCTCCAGCCCCCACCCCAAACCAAAAAAAAAAAGGAGGCCGACTCCCATGGCCTACTTGACTAAGTTACTATACATTATTACTGCGTTTTTTATACAAAATCATACCACAACAAAACATCACAAATCTGAATTCTGCATTCTGAATAGAAACTTAGGTTCCAGTCCGGCCCTTCTTTTTTCGTCCTCTACCAACTTAATTCGAAGTTAAAACAAAATCCTATGAATCCAATCAAAACTCAGTCCAAACAAAAACAAGAGTGAAGAAATAAGGAATCGAATAAAATTACGGTGCATACCTCGGAGTCAAGAAGAAAATCGGAAATGGAAATCGATTATCTTGCCCAAATTAATAACTATACTTTCCTCAAATTGGGAAATTATTATCTGGGTCTCACAGTGTCGGGCAGCCGCAGTGAATTGATTTTGAATGTGGGAGCGGGAGTGGGGGATTCGACGGATTATTTGCCCTAACTTGCCCCTTGGGCTGACGAGCCTTTCATAAATAAATAAAAAAATCCTTTAAGCCCAAAGGCCCAATAACATTTTGAGGAAATGATGATTGACTGATTGTAGTCTGCAGAATTCTGAAATTTTTTTTTTTATATATTTTTTTTCTTCTTTTTTTTTTGGCATAAAATAGTAATTTCATTAAGCAACAAAAGACCCCATCTTTTGCATATATATGGACGAAAAGACCCCATCTTTCCAAGGAAACAAAAGAACCAACATCATTTCTTTAAAAAACACTGTAAAAAGACTCTCTTGTAGTCAGAAGTTTAGGAAAACATTTGTGAACTGATGAAAGAAATGGTTAAAAAGTGGGTTTGATCAATTGCATCTATAAAATAATCAGTTCCTAGTTGGTACATTCAATTTCAATTCAAAACGTTTGTCCCGGTTGGCTACTCTTTTTTTCTCATTCTATTTCAAATTTAAATTTGATCAAATAAATTGCATTTACATATGTCACAGAACCCACATATACTATACAAATCTCCACGATTTAACTCAACTTATTCTCTCCCTTCAAAAAAAAAAAACCAAACTTATTCTCTCTTTCATTTCAACAAAAAATGTAAAGATATGGGCAAGTTTCTTTCTTATTAAACTTATAAATTTAAATACGTAATCAACCTATGTAGCATTAGAAGAGGTTTGTTAGAGTGGTTTTTAGGCTATTTCCAGATCAATTTTTTAGGCCATTTCAATTTCTCCGTACAAAACCATTTTGCGATATGGTATTTAATTGGAAATGGTTTTAAGAGAAGTACCTCAAAGAAAGGGGGAAAGTTCTATGAAACTACGGCTTAAGAATGAGGTAAATTCTAAGAAGCCAACGCAGACTCCGTGTTAAGGAGCCCACAGTTGAATGAAACCATGAGTGGTTTTCTTTTATTAAAAAAAAAAAAAAAGAGAGGGCCTAAAGAATGAAGCCTGTAGAAGTTCTTTATTGACTCCATTTTCTCTATTTAACCTTCCGGCTAGTAGGTAGTAGATACCATTTGAAAGGATCAGCTGCAATTTTGTGTAATGTATGATAACTGTCCGCGTTTCAATTTTAGTTACAGAAATGATTGTCCGCATTTCAATTTTAGTTACAGAATGATGCTATTTGGACACATGCCATACTTTATAGCGTTCAAGCAAGTAAAAAGAGAATAAATAAATAAACATAGAGATATGTGAGGATTCAGCCACTTTATATTTGAACCTATCGTCTACATCCGGATACTGTTGCTGCGACTCATTCACCAAAATTATACATGTAAAATATGAAACCAGCTACATGTTTCCTTTCTCAAAAGAATGATATAAAGAGTAATATTAAGCGTATTATTATAGGTTTTAAGGAGAAAAACTAAAAAAAAGGGGGGGAAAATGAATCACAAGCAAACTAGCAATCAACCTGAACTAGAAGCAGCAACTTCAATATTTTCTGCTTCGAAAGCCTTTGCGGAATTCTCTGAGAAATCCGGAGCTTTTGGAATTAGACCGAGCAGCTTGAACATCATCTGATCAGCATCATAATCATTGTTGGGAGTTGTCAACAGCTTCTCTCCAGTGAAGATCGAATTTGCACCAGCAAGAAAGCAAAGTGCCTGCTCAGGCATTGAGAACCGAACTCTGCCAGCCGAAAGCCTGACCATTGCTTTTGGCATTAGAATCCGGGCGGTTGCAATCATCCTGATCATCTCCCATATCTCAACTGGCTGATAAGAAGCAATGTGAATATATAATATAAGATTAAATGATTAATGGAAAATCCACCACCATGTGTCTTTTCTTCCCACAACTTCATCCAAGGATGTTCATATTGAGGGCAATCTGGATATGGTTTGGAGCATGTTTGCTATGCTTACAAGCGAAAGTTTTCATTTCATAATTCTTACCTATAACTAGCTTGATAGTGTATTGAGTTTATAAAGATCTTTACATATGCATAGAAATCAAAGAATTACATACCTTCTGATCTTCCAGGGGTGTGCCTTTTACTGCGACCAATGCATTAATCGGAACACTCTCCGGGTGAGTCGCTAGAGTTGCAAGTGTGTGTAATAAACCAACTCGGTCCTCTTCTGCTTCCCCAAGCCCAATAATGCCTCCTAATAAAGAAAACCAGGTGATTAAGACACGTACATATGAAAATGAATACTATACAGCAAATCACACCATAGATGGGATTGCACACTAGGTGCAGAAGGCTTCACAAAGCATAGCTCTAATTGGAAAACTGATGGGGCAAACATCCATGGACGGTGAAAGATCTATTTCTATCCATTCGGAAATCCAAGAATGGGAACCTAGGTAATCAGCAAGAAAGCAACTTAAAATTACTAAACTAAGACATATCAAAGTTATATGTACCCAATGGAATTTTAAATTAAGACTATTTGAAGATTCAGAAGTATAAGAATTTTAAAGATGATAAAAATATGCCTCAGCCTATTAAGGTAACAATTAACTCTCTTCTATTGCACATTACCTGAGTGGTACCAATTCTGTAGATTGGCATTCTTTAGCTTTTAGTACTAAGCTAAATTATGTCCGTAAGTTTGAAATATATGTCTACTTCATAGTATGGATCATCACACACATATTACGATCTAGAAGTATCAAGGACCTAAGTAAATCCTTACTCACACTATACCTGAAATGGTTCAAGCAAAGATAGGATAAGCACAAAAATATATACCAAGTTACCTGAACAGACGTTGATGCCAGCTTCACGAACATGCTCAAGAGTTTGCAGGCGTTCATCGTAGCTTCTTGTGGTTATGATATTCGGGTAGTACTCTCGTGAGGTGTCAAGATTATGGTTATAAGCTGTAAGACCTGCTTTCTTTAGCTCTAGAGCTTGCTGCTTCTCCAGCATTCCCAAAGTGCAGCAGACCTCCATCCCCATACCCCTTCGCATCGAAAATTTTGTGATAAGGTTA
>CAVNYN010286441.1:50551-65051 GCA_963692815.1 Nyctanthes arbor-tristis | reverse complement strand
TGGGGTTTTGTTTTGCCCCCCCCCCCCCCCAAAACCAAAATTTCTATATAAAATCCTCATCGTTATTGTAAGAGTTAAAACAATAATATACAATTGCACAAGGTGCTTATTGGAGGCACATTTGCTTGTAGCATTGTATTCACTTTTCTATCTCTTCATATTTAGAGCACATGAAACAAGTCCTTTGAAATAAGAGGTGGACTAAATCTTAACCATGTTTCGACAACTACCTTTATATTATTTAATGATGAAAACAATATTTTGTTACTTACAATGTAATAAAATTTGAACCAACACATTTCATTTATTATTAACAGAATTTTTTTGGAGAATTATAACGGAGATCGAGCAACGCTCGATCCACCACTAGTACAATATTACATACAATATACATATACATACAATACAATATAAAAAGAAATTTACACTATTCAAACAACTATTCACTCTACTATTCATAAGGCGTCAATATTAGGTCAAGATGACATCATTACTCTTTTATTTCTTTCTTCCCTTTTTTCTCTTTTGTTTTCTGTCCTTGCTTTTTCCCCCCTTCAACCTGCAATTCTTGTCATTCTTATTTGTTCTAGATTCACAAAACTAACAATTTACCACTTCATTGCTCTTTGCAATCGATTCGTTCATTTGGAAATTTGAGAAAAAGCCCTTTTCGACTTTGCTCTTTGTGCTTTCAACTATGGCTTTTAATTTTGTAGCCTTCCACAAGATCTGAAGAAGCCTGCACAAGAGTTGAAGTGTCATAATTGTTTACTGTATTTTTAGTTCTTAAATTTCTCTGATTTTTTTCTGATTTTTAATAGATAGGCTATTCCATTTTTTCTCCTTTAAATTTATTGATTCTTTTGCATGATCTATTGAATCCTGCTTGTTTTGTGAAAAATGGTTTCTTTACCTGGGATTTTAACAAGTACCGTTGATTATTTTTTATTTGTACAAGGATTTGCATTATTGATTACCGTGGCTAGATGATTTTTAGGCAGATTTGGTCTTTACAATATATTGTTTCTAAAATCTAATTGCTATTGCTTCCTAACTTTTTCTCTTGTATTAATCTTCTTTGAATTAATAACTCAGGCTTCTTTTTACAGTTGCTAAGGATTTGTGGTTTACCATACGTTCCTCTCTATTTCCCCCCAAATGCAACGCAACAAGTCTTATAAGAGTCAAATCCACTGTATTCGCCTTTCTTTTGGCATCCAATAAATCTATTCCATTGCAATCCAAATTATTGCTTGAAAAAGAAAAAGTTTGGGTTCCTTATTTCTTCCTCGCTTTCCACACATTTGCAAGTTGTCAAACTTGCCAATCTCAAGTTTAATAGATTATGTCAAATTTCCTTTTTTAATGTTCTTAAACCCTATCAGAAAATTTTGACTCTTCTTCTTAATTAAATTAAAATGCTTGAAAATCATAAACGCACAGAGTAAAATCAAGGAATTTTTGTTCATTGGTAAGGAATTTGTAACATGAATTGTTAATCCTTATTATCGGTTGTTAGATATGATGCCTTAGAAGAAGAACCAATTACATATGCAATTCGTAGTGCCTCTTAATTGGTGCTATTTTTTTCTGCTTTATTAATTTTCCTTGTGCATTTTGATTTCCTAGGTTTTGTGAATATTAATATTGAGGATCGGTATTTCACTTTTGCATTTTGTATTTTTGGTTTCACAAGTTTAACTAACTTTGAGCAAAAATCATCCACATTAGAATAGTATATATTGGGTGATATAATCCAAACACGCATTCTTAATTTGACGTATTTATAATTTTCTATTCTTCAGGTTTGCCGTGCTTTAAATTAAGCTGTGCTGATTAGAATGACCGAGATAGAATCAAAGATAGCTCAGCTTATTTATCTGGAACCAAGTGATCATACTATTTGTTTTTCAATCAAACATTATTGGTGAGGACAAAGGTTGCATCTTTTGTCTATTTGAATGATTAGTAATAGCTAGGATTGGTTGATGCAATGCTACAATGGTCTGTCTTGTGTTAAAATATGTGGTATTATTTCATATTTGTATCAAGCTTTCGTATTTGATTCTTTATGCAAATATATTTTCTTGGCGGGAAAATTAGAATCTGTTGAATTAATTTGGTTTTTGCACTTTCTTCTTTTTTCATTTTATTTATGGATTGAGATATGGATATGTGGACCTGATTTATTTATATTTATATTCCTACAATAGTAAAATTGGAAACACGGTTCCACTTTTCACTTATATATATATATATATATTCTTGTTCCACCAGCTAATCGGCAACAAATTTTAGCCACTTATAAAAATGTTTATTATTTAAATATTATCAAATGTCCTTTTTTTTCACTCTCTCCATCTTTTTTCTTCCCTAAGAATAATGAGATCTCTTTTCTTTATATTGATTTGGTTCCTCGAGATTTACATCTTCATCTTATTCCACTGGCGTGTTTTTTATTTGGAAGTTTTTCCTCTGATTTTGTGTTTACATTTGAACCACAAATATGGCATTATTTTAAATCAATCTTGAATCTTAGAATGAAGTGCTAGATTGCCTTTGCTATTTGGGATTTTTGGTTCTGATTTTTGCATTTTATACCAAAATCTTTATTTCTTATGCAAGAAGGTGAGTCACTGGAAGTTCCAAACATCGTTGGATGCATGAGTGTGGTATATTTGTAATTGTTTTTTTCTATTCTTTAGCTACTTTGCATGTTCTTGAATTCATTTCATTTTTCTTCAAGAATCTTCATTCTTTCTCTCTTTAAAACCAAATCAAATTTTCAAGAGAGATTATAACACTAGGTGAAATTGTATTGCGCGTCTTCATTTGAATGATTGTTGCTTGTGTCTATTTATGGTGGCTTGACTAATTGTTTAGCTAAATATATGTGGTTTCGTTGTATGTTGGTATTAATCAAATTCTCAAATAGTCATCTCTCCCTTTCAAAATTTCAAACATATGATAACACCTAACGAAACTACATCTTACTTTTCTTTGATTGATTACTAGAGGCCAAGTTTTGGTGGCTTGATGAATTGTTTTCTTATATGTATGTGGTTTCGTTGCATGTCAGTATTAAGCTTTTGAATATGGTTCTTTGTATAATTCTATAATTTTTTCAATGTAAAATTAGAATTGGTTGGAGGCATTGCATGTCAAAGTGGATCGGGTCATTATAACCAAGGTTGCTTTGGGGACATTGTGACTATTCTTGTGCTGTTCATTTGTCCTTTTTAGTTTCTGTGTTTGTGGCTTTGTTCTTAAAATCAATTCTTTCCATTCCATGGCATCGTTATTCAGTTTTGAAGGATGAAAAGCCTATCCTAAACTTTTGCTATACTCTAGATGGTTGAGAATTTGCGGTCGATATTAACCATAACCAGGATCATGATCTAACTCTTGAACTAATTTGCAGGCTCAAAAGATATTCGGCAATAGATGGACTGAAATTGCAAAGGTGGTTTTCAGGCAAGTAAATATAAAGATCGATAATTTCATTTCATATTCTATGCTACTTGCTAGATAATAATTTTCACAGTGAATATATTTCTCACCAGTTAAAGAACTGATAATACTGTGAAGAATTAGTTCACTACTTTTTGCAAGAAGAGAGCAAAGCATAAAGCTTTGGGAAAAGAAAGCAAAGCTTCATATATGAACCTAAACAACAAAATAGTTATTTTACCGAGTGGGCTCAATGAAAAGGACATATTTGAAAATTTCTGCACTACTAAAAAGGACGAGGTGTATTAGTCTAAGATGTTTCTAACTGTCCGGAGAAATTGTTGTTATTTGACAAGTAACCCTCAAGTTCTTCATTTTGGTCCTAGATCTTTGGTCCTACAGATATTTGCTAGCAAGTAGACAAATTAGTTACAAATGATCTATTTAGACCTCAATTTGCAATAGCAGCTCAAAATTTCCCAACAATGGTGGTAAACTACAGTTTCACTTTGATGTCAAACGTACAGGGATCTGAGTTTGATATATATATATATATTGTAGTTTTAGATCTATTAAATCATTACTCTTTTGCACCTCAGTGAGCAATGTGAGTTAAGTTGATGAATAACAAGATGTTACTTTCGAATTTCCTTGACCGTGAGGTTTGAATTTGAAAATAATTTATATACCATTTTTGATATCCTTATGCAGCTGAAAATGAAAAATGCAAAGAACCCTGCTTAAGGACGATTGGAAGATACTTGCATTGATGCAACAAACTAAATTGCTACGCTTGCTTGTAATCAAAGTTAATTCAGAGAACATGAATCAGAGTCTTGAAAATCCCTAGAATGTAAGAAAGAATTGATATCGTATCACATTTTAAGATAATCAATCAGTGAGTAGCAGTCTCACAGATAAAAGAGAGTTGCTTATGCTAAATCTTCCCAAATACAGATAGAAGAGAGTTTAGACTGCTTAATAAAAAATAAACGTGATAGGTTTTTTCATGATAGAGAATTAATTTTTTGTTTTCTTTTATTTTTTGGGAATGGTAGAGAATTAATCATTTCATTATTTGTAAACTTTTTAAGATCTAATTATGTTCATATTATGATCAATCTAATTTTATGTGTAAATAGAATTTAGATAAATTACAATAGAATTACAATTTTACATTTCAATTATCACATTATTATCACTCAAAACTACTACAAATACTAATGACTATTACTTGCAAAGTCCTTTTAGAATTACATCGGGGATCATGCAACGCACGATGCACTACTAGTCCTATTACAAAAGACCCAAGGGAAGTAATATTACAACAAAATGATAAATTCTATGTGATTTACTCTTAACATTAAGTTTTAACTACTTTCCACTATAAAAAGAATCAAAAGAATCTTTTATTTTTGTTCTAAATCATCATCATCAAATATTATTACTATTGTATCCACTCAACTTAAATTTTTACCTATATATAGGTTCCCACAAAAATAAATAAATTAAGTAATATAGCAAAAATATAGTCATAGATTTTGAGCTTGTTTGATCTCTTTTATTCTCTTAATTTGTAAATTTATCTACTACTGATTTGACATTTGATTTGACAACTGTTCAATTACAACCACATATTTCACACATTTTTACATTTCCAATATACATTCTACCTCTCTCCTAATTATAAATTTCCCAAATAAATAGGATTAAACAAGCTCTTTGTGACATGTGATTTATCATAATGAATTGAATTAAAGTAACAATTTAGAAACTAATTTAATTTTAACCACTTTCCACTCTAAAAAAATTAAAAGAATTTTTTATTTTTGCTCTAAATCATCATCATCAAGTATTGTTACTATTATATCCTCTCAACTTAAATTTTTACCAATATATAGGTTCCCACAATAAAATAATAAATTAAATAATGTAGTAAACATATAGCTATATGTTTTATTTTATGACATGTGGTTTATCATATTGAATTTAATTGAAGTAAAAGTTTTAAAATTGATTTAATTTTATTTCTTTTATTATTATTATTATTATATCATCAATCTCTCGAGTGGATACTTAATTGAAATGATAATGAAGTCCTAATAACTCAATACTTGAAATTTATCTGTCAACTGTTAGAATTTTGAAGATATATTAAATCTTTGAAGATAGCCTAAAAACTAACAAAATATATATACCAAACATTAATGGATAACAAATAATATAAGATTGGAGATAAATTTGAAGCTTAATTAGAAATGTGATACATATATAAATATATGGAAATTTTTATTTTGCCCACGCATACATATTATTATGCATGGGTGTAATACATGGCATACATCTAAACTACAAGTGTGATATGCTTGTAGCTTAGATATTTAACACATATGCATGCATGTATAATGCTCTTCCGATCTGTGTAGGCAAAATAAAATTACTAATATATATATAAATATGTATATGTATGAAAAAAATATAAGATTAGAGATTAACTTATAATCTCTAAACTTATATACGTATATATAATATATATTAATATGAGAATGTGTATACGATTGAAAGCATATAAAATAAAAAATATATAAGTAGGAGAGTAGATATATATATATATTTTTTTAATATATATGTTATTTATTTATTATTTATTTTTTAAAAAAATATCTCGACTCGAAAATCCAAACCCGAGATATAACCTTTATTATATGTGTGCGTGTGTATAAAATAAAAATATATATAAGATATTAGATATTTAATTTGAAATTTAATTAGTTAGAAATGTGTATATATATATATTATTAAAATAAAATAATAATAAATAAAAAAGGAGATGATAGTGGTTTTGGCGGGAAAATTTGCATATGGCTACTATCTTACTTCAATATATATATATTTATATATATATAAGATAAGATAAGATAAGATAAGATGTCCATAGTCTTATCTTCTGTTGGAAAATAGGTATTTTGGACATAACTTTGAGTGTTATCCGATTCGTAATGTTGATATATGAATTTGAATTTGTGTTCTCCTTGTCGAAAGCTTCGAAAATATGTGTTTATTTGCCCAAAATTGTGGTTGGGTGAATGAGAACTTGAGTCTCAAAGTTTGTCATAAGAAATGTGTTTAAGTGTTGTGAGATCCTTGTCCCATATTGAAAAGGTTATAATAAAATGAGTTGGTTAAATATGTTTACATATTTGTAATATGTAAATTGTGTAGCTGAGAGGCTCTCTCTTGCATGCATGCCCGCATGAGGGGTGCAAATCATGGCTCAAAAATACACTTCAGACCATTGAACTTGTGTGCTAGCGCAGCCCGTGTACACGAATACTGGGCTAGAAATGGCGCCTAATCTGACCAAGTTTTGCTAAAATAAGCTACGCAATTTTAACACTTAAACAATGTGCTGGAATGTGAAGAGTTGTGACTGTTGATGTTCCTATCATTCAACTCCAATAAATATTAACATTTAATTTTTGGCTTTTGACAAGCCTTGTTTTGCCTATATAAGGACCAGTTTCTGGCCTTTTGGGATACGAGTTCTCCTCCATATTTTCTTACCGTAAACCTATTTTCTGTGATACTGTTGAGATAGGTTTTGGTTCGCCTAGGTAGGAATTTCATTGCTCCATTCCAGCATTGTTTCCTCTAGGCCTCGACCGTTATATCTTGGGAAACAGATGTCCAGCGTGCTAGGGACGAATCTGTTTTAAGGACGCTCTATCAAACACAGGCCTTGGTTTCTGGTTATTTGTGTGCTCTTCCGATCTACAGAGGCTTCTGTTTACGTTATATCTCTGACAATGGTCTCTGTTTAACTTGTGTTTCTGACATGGTCTCTGTTTATGTTCTATTTACCTTATGTTTCTATTTCTAATAACAGTGGTTTCTGTTTATGTTCTGTTTACCTTCTGTTTCTGACAGATCGGAAGAGTTCAATGGTACTACAGTTTTTCTAACAATCTTAAAACAGATTCCTAATTTCTGCTTACTGTTTCTATCATATAGACTGACTTGGACAGTTTTGTTTCAGTTGTTATAGCTTTGGATTCAAATATGGTTAATACAAACCAATTTGGGCTGGTGCACAAGTGATCCCAGCTGTGCCTCGAATGCCGACTTTGGCAGTGACTTAAACTGCTCCAACTGTGTCTATTCCGATTAATTATAGGGAAAAACCGGAAAAGTTCAATGGCTTGAACGTTAAGAGGTGGCAACAGAAAATGTTCTTCTAATAACCACCTTGAATCTTGCACGATTCTTGACTGAAAATGCTCCTAAACTTGAAGAAGGTCAAGGAGATATTCAAGCTGTGAATGCATGGTTGATGCTTGGAAACATTATGATTTCCTTTACCGGAATTATATAATGAATAGCTTGGCTGATTCGCTATACAATGTATATAGCGCAAATCAAATGACAAAGGAATTATGGGATTCTCTTGAACAAAAACATAAGACCGAGGATGCCAGGGCTAAGAAATTTATTGCTGGACGGTTTTAGTACTATAAAATGATGGACTCTAAAACCATGATTAGTCAAGTTCAAGAGCTCCAGATTATTTTACACGACATCCATGCCGAGGGATGATGTTGAGTGAAACTTTCCAAGTGACGGCTGTTATTGAGAAGCTACCTCTGGCTTGAAAAGATTTCAAGAATTACCTAAAGTACAAACTGAAAGAGATGAGTGTTGAAGACCTTATTGTTAGACTTCGATTTGGAGAAGAAAATAAGGTCAAAGAACGTAGATTCACTTCGGTTGAACCAATCCAACATTGTGGAGCATGGTCACAGTTCTAGGACAAACCGAAACAAATCCGGTAGAGACAAGAACAATGGCAAAAGCTCTAAGTTGGGGCCTAAAAGTGGAATTTCTAAAATGAAATTCAGAGGAACATGCTACAATTGTGACAAGCCGGGTCACAAAGCTGCTGAATGTAGACTACTGAAAAAGGATAACTAAAAGGAGGCAAACATGATTGGTGGCATTGCAGAAGATGTTTTTGAAATGAGTTTTGTAGTTGTGGTCTCTGAGGTGAACTTAGTTTAAATCCCAAGGAATGGCGGGTTGACACAGGTGCTACAAGACATGTGTATTTCGACAAAAAACTGTTTAGTTCTTTTGAAGCTATTGAAAATGGCAAAATTTTGTTCATGGGAAATTCTGCCACTTCCGAGGTCAAGGGGATTGGAAAAGTGGTTATCAAGATGACTTCTGGCAAAGAATTGACTTTGACCAATGTGTTGTATGTGCTGGAAATTCGCAAGAATTTTAGTGTCCGGTTACTTGCTCAACAAGAATGACTTTTGTATAGTGTTTGAGTCTGATAAAGTTATTGTATCTAAGAGTGGAATGTTTGTTGGCAAAGGGTATGCGTGTGATAGGCTTTTTAAGCTCAATGTAATGACTATCAAGCCAAAAATGAATAAAACGAATGTCTCTTCTGTTTATTTGCTTGAGTCGTCTAATTTATGGCATAGTAGGCTAGAACATGTTAATTATGACACAATTCGTTGCCTAATTAACTTGAATTGCATACTGACATTCCATATTGATTCAAATCATGTGTCAAACATGTGTTGAAGCGAAACTGACAAGGTCATCTTTCCAAACAATTGAAAGAAACACGGAACCACTTGATTTAATTCACACCGATATATATGACTTGAAATATGTACAAACAAGAAGTGGCAATAAGTATTTCATCACTTTTATTGATGATAGCACAAAATATTATTGTGTATTTGCTTAAAAGCAAAGAGGAAACTATAGAGAAATTCGTTCTCTATAAAAATGAAGTCGAAAATCAACTTAATAATAAATTAAGGTATTGCGAAGTGACCAGGGTGGTGAATATGAATCACCATTTGTTGAAATTTGTGCTCAATGGGGAATTAAACATGAGTTCACTGCACCTTATACATCCCAAAAAAAGGGCGTTGCAAAACAGAAAAATCGCACTTTAAAGGAAATGATGAACAATGCTAATAAGTTCCGGATTGCCACAAAATATATGGGGTGAAGCTATGTTGTCAGCTAATTACCTTTTGAACAAGATACCCTGTAAGAAGCAAGAAAAAAGTCCATATGAATTATGGAATGGTAGACAGCCTTCTTACAAATATTTACGAGTGTGGGGGTGTTTTGCTAAGGTTATTGTACCTGCAATAAAGAAGGTGAAAATAGGTCCAAAAATAGTTGATTGCATCTTTATTGGTTATGCATATAACAGCAGTGCATATCGATTTCTTGTGTATGAGTCAAAGATCCCAGACGTACACAAAAATACGATAATGGGATCGATGAATGCTTCATTCTTTTAACATACATTTCCATGTCGGTCAAAAGAAGAAGCAAGCTCTTCCAAAAGATTTCATGAGACTATGGATGATAGTCATGAACAAGGAAGTGAAGAAAATGTCGAAGAGATAGAACCTAGGCGTAGTAAAAGGGTTAGAACCAGAAAGTCATTTGGTCCAGACTTTCTAAAATACGTGTTTGAAAGTGACATCACAACCAAGAAGCGGTAACCTCTACAGAAGGTCCTCAATGGAAAGAGGCAAGTCAGAGTAAAGTTGATTCCATCTTGGAAAATCATACATGGGAACTGGTGGACCTTCCTCCAGGTTGTAAACACCTAGGATACAAATGGATATTCAAAAAGAAAATGAAAGAAGATGGAACAATTGATAAGTATAGGGCTAGACTCGTGATAAAAGGTTACAAACAATAAGAAGGTCTTGATTACTTTGACGCATATTCTCCAATAATGAGAATAATATCTGTCAGAACAATTCTAGCTATCGCAGCGTTGCGAAAAGCTTGAGGTACATCAAATGGATGTAAAGAATGCATTTCTAAACGGTGATTTAGAAGAGGAAATTTGCATGGAACAACATAGGGAATTTTAAGTACCAGGGTAGGATTACAAGGTATGTAAACTGGTAAAGTCATTATATAGCTTGAAACAAGCAGCAAAACAATGGCATGAAAAGTTTGATAACGTTGTGGTAGAGTGGGATTAAAATCAATGAATGTGACAAGTGTGTCTATATGAAAGACACAGGAAATGTCTATGTCATTTTGTGTCTTTATGCAGATGATATGCTCATTGTTGGTAGCGATTATAAAATGATTGAATCCAGTAAAGACATGTTAAAATCACGATTTGACATGAAAGATATGGGGTTGGCTGATGATTTTCTTGGAGCTAAAATTTCAAGAATGCCTGATGGATTTGTGTTGAGTCAATCACACTATGTGGACAAAATTCTTGAAAAATTTAATAAGGATGATTTAGGAACAGCCAAAACCCCAATAGATACAAGTCAACATCTATCAAAGAATAGAGGTGAGGGTATCTCATAAGTTGAATATTTCGGGGTCATTGGAAGCTTTATATACTTGATGAGTTATACAAGACCAAATATAGCTTACGCAGTTAGTAGGTTAAGTAGGTATACGAGCAATCCTGGAACTGACCATTGGAAAGCGATTGTAAGAGTAATAATGTACTTGAGATATACTTGTGATTACAGGCTGCACTATACCAGATATCCGGCTGTTGTCGAAGGATACAACAATGCTAACTGGATATGTGATATAAAAGAGTCAAAATCTACAAGTGGATTTGTGTTTACTTTAAGAAGTGCAGCTATATCATGGAAATCCTCTAAACAAACAGTTATAGCCAGGTCCGCTCTGGAGTCTAAATTTATGGCCTTAGACAAGTGTGGTGAAGAAGCAGAATGGATAGGACACCTTACGGAGGATATTCCAGAATGGCCAAAACCTGTGCCTGCTATCTACGTACATTGTAACAGTCACTTTGCGACTGGCAAGGCATATAGTAATATGTATAATGGTAGGTCTAGATATATACGTCGAAGACATTATACCATTAGGTAACTAATCTCGACTGAGGTTATCTCTATCGACTATGTGAAGTCAAAAGATAATCTGTCGGATCTGCTATTGAAAGGCTTAAATTGAGATTTAGTGGTAAAGTCTTCAAAAGGAATGAGATTAAAACCACTAAAGATATAAGTCGATACAAAGGAAACTCAACCTAGTTGACAGGAGATCAAGATCTAGGTTTAAATGGACAACTAATTGTAAAGACTTAGTTAGGTCTCTGTGGGAGTTCGAGACTTCCTTTATGTAATAGTGATACGGGAAAAGTAAGGTTAAGCAGAAATGATTTTAATGATTCTTATAGGTTGAAAAGAATAACTTATGTGAGAGAGAAGTGAGGCCGCTTCAAAGGGAATTGTTCGGGATTCAATTCTTAGAAACTCTTGCAGAACCAGACAGATGTTCATGGCCACAAACGAACATAACCATGAGAACCGAACTATGTCAGGGAGAATCCTATGTTAAATATATCAATATTTACACAAACCGCAGAACAGTTCAAGGACATCGAGTCTACTGGTCAGCTGGTAAAGTAAATATACTTTGGCAATGGAAGGTTCAAAGGGTTACAATTACCTATCTAATGCAGAGTTCGACTGTTGAACTTTATCACGTCAATTTCCATTCATGTTGGGAATTGTTGGAAAAAGAGGCATTTTGGGCATAACTTTGACTGCTATCTGATTAATTTTGAGTTATGAATTCAGATTTGTGTTCTCTTTGTCGAAAGCTTTGAAAATATGTGTTTATTTGCCAAAAATGGTGGTTGGGTAAATGAGAAATTCACTCTCAAAATTTGTCATAAGAAATGAGTTTAAGTGTTGGAGGAACCTTGTCCCACATTGGAAAGGTTATAATCCAATGACTTGGTTAAATATGTTTACATATTTGTAATATGTAAATTGTGTAAATTGTGTAGCTGAGAGGCTCTATCTTACGTGCGCGCCAGCAGAGGAGTGCAAATCACAGCTTAGAAATATAACGAATGTCGAACTGGAAGTGGACGAGTAATCTGACCAAGTTTTGCTAGCTGAAAGTGGACGCCTAATCTGACCAAGTTTTGCTAACTGAAAGTGGACGCCTAATTTGACCAACTTTTGTTAAAATAAGCTACGAAATTTTAACACTTAAATTATGTGCTGGAATGTGAAGAGTTGTGACTGTTGATGTTCCTACCATTCAACTCTAATGAATAGTCACATTTAATTAGTGGCTTTTGACATGCCTTGTTTTGCCTATATAAGGACCAGTTTCTGGCCTTTTGGGATATGAATTCTCCTCTATATTTTCTTACAGTAAACCTCTTTTCTATGATACTGTTCAGGCACATTTTGGTTCGCCTAGGTAGGAATTTCGTTGTTCTGTTCTAGCGTTGTTTCCTCTAGGTCTCAACCGTTGTATCTTGGGAAACAGACGTCCAGCGTATTGGGGACGAATCTGTTTTAAGGACACTATGTCAAACACATGCCTCTGTTTCTGGTTATTTTTTGTTTCCTACAGAGGCTTCTGTTTACATTCCGTTTCTGGTAGTGGTCTCTGTGTACGTTCTGTTTACATTCTTTTTACGTTCTGTTTCTGAGAGTGGTATCTGTTTACATTCTGTTTCTGATAGTGGTCTCTGTTTACATTCTGTTTACCTTCTGTTTCTAATAGTAGTCTTTGTCTATGTTCTGTTTACCTTTTGTTTCTATTTAATAGTGGTTTCTGTTTACGTTTTGTTTACCTTTTGTTTCTGACAGTAGATTTTATTAACTTGTACTACAGTTTTTCTAACATCTTCTTTAGAAGAAAACCTTTTGAGAGCGTGCCTGTAAATTTTGTACACCTTGTATATATCAATAACAATTATCAATAATTTGATATTTTACATTACAATATCGTATAATAAAAAAATGCAAACAAGAAGTTGTGGGACTAGAATGTGATGCTTTTTACCCGTTTGTCTGGTCAAAAAAACCCTCTCCAAAGCAGCCAAAACCCCGGTCTCTCTCTCTCTCTCTCTCTCTCTCAATTGTCGAACAGCAGCAAGAAATGGAAGCCCTCCGCCACTTGGAACTCCGCCTCCTCCGCTGCTCTCTGCCGCCTGACAATCCTTTACCTCCGCCACCACCCGAGCTACCCTTTTCTTCGCCATGTTCCCACCTCTATTCTCTCCTCGACGCCGTCGTTACGCTGATAGAAGCCGGAAACTACCTCCGCGTACTGTCCTCTCCTGCTTCTCAATCCATCTTTTCCCACGTCAAGTTCGTTTCTTCCGAGTCCGCTGGCAGGTTCTACTCGAACTTGCTTCCCGAGTGTGTTGACTTGTTCTTGAATGAAAGTGGCAGTGACCATTCTGACCCGGAGAGTTTGGAATTGAAGGGTTACAAAGCGCTGCTGGTGATGGCTATTGGTGTTTCGGCTTTACTTGCATTCATTCAGTGCAACATTACTGGGTCAGTCTGAGCTAAATCTCTCTCATAGCTTTGTCTCTTATGCCTTTTACTATACTTTCTATTCGATTGAAAAAATAAAAAAATAAAAAAAAATGTATATGCCGAGTTTAAGTAATGTGAAAGCATGAAGCATTTTTTGGAGATCGAGGAACTGCAATCTGTCGGGGAGAAAGCTGTTTGGAATGAGCTTACTCTGTACTTCAATCAAATACATGTCTGTTATTGCCGTACTGTAGATATATTTTGCTATTTGAGGAAACATTGTTGCCGGATTTTATGTTGAAAGTTAATAGATTTTTTGTAACTGTGCTTCTGGTGTATCTTTGGATTTGATATTCATGTGCCTGTTGAATTTCTTCTTTTGATATGTTCAGCTTGTGCTTTTTCAAACTATTGCGTTTTAGTCACTCCCTGAATCCCTCTGCTCCTTTTCCATTTTGTTCTGCACTATTTCGTTTTAGTCACTCCCTGGATATCTTTGCTTTGAATTTTCATGGATGCAACCTCATAGGTGGAAACATTACCCTTTTATACTCGTAAACTTCCCAAAGGGAAAAGTCACTCTTTATATGTATACAAATTGAATAAAAAGAAATATATCCTGTTAGATATAGAGCAAAAATATCTAAAGTTTGCTGTTTCACAGTTTCCCTCTTCTAGTGCCTTTCCAGAAAGGTGCAAGTTCTACCAAACAC
>CAVNYN010286441.1:15614-50531 GCA_963692815.1 Nyctanthes arbor-tristis | reverse complement strand
TGAGGAAACATTGTTGCCGGATTTTATGTTGAAAGTTAATAGATTTTTTGTAACTGTGCTTCTGGTGTATCTTTGGATTTGATATTCATGTGCCTGTTAAATTTCTTCTTTTGATATGTTCAGCTTGTGCTTTTTCAAACTATTCCCTTTGCTCCTTTTCCATTTTGTTCTGCACTATTTCGTTTTAGTCACTCCCTGGATATCTTTGCTTTGAATTTTCATGGATGCAACCTCATAGGTGGAAACATTACCCTTTTATACTCGTAAACTTCCCATGCTTTGAATTTTCATGGATGCAACCTCATAGGTGGAAACATTACCCTTTTATACTCGTAAACTTCCCATGCTTTGAATTTTCATGGATGCAACCTCATAGGTGGAAACATTACCCTTTTATACTCGTAAACTTCCCATGCTTTGAATTTTCATGGATGCAACCTCATAGGTGGAAACATTACCCTTTTATACTCGTAAACTTCCCATGCTTTGAATTTTCATGGATGCAACCTCATAGGTGGAAACATTACCCTTTTATACTCGTAAACTTCCCATGCTTTGAATTTTCATGGATGCAACCTCATAGGTGGAAACATTACCCTTTTATACTCGTAAACTTCCCATGCTTTGAATTTTCATGGATGCAACCTCATAGGTGGAAACATTACCCTTTTATACTCGTAAACTTCCCATGCTTTGAATTTTCATGGATGCAACCTCATAGGTGGAAACATTACCCTTTTATACTCGTAAACTTCCCATGCTTTGAATTTTCATGGATGCAACCTCATAGGTGGAAACATTACCCTTTTATACTCGTAAACTTCCCATGCTTTGAATTTTCATGGATGCAACCTCATAGGTGGAAACATTACCCTTTTATACTCGTAAACTTCCCATGCTTTGAATTTTCATGGATGCAACCTCATAGGTGGAAACATTACCCTTTTATACTCGTAAACTTCCCAAAGGGAAAAGTCACTCTTTATATGTATACAAATTGAATAAAAAGAAATATATCCTGTTAGATATAGAGCAAAAATATCTAAAGTTTGCTGTTTCACAGTTTCCCTCTTCTAGTGCCTTTCCAGAAAGGTGCAAGTTCTACCAAACACGCCACACTTTGTAACTCGTGCATCTATTTTTATCATGAAAATGAGCATGCTCCTTGCGTATAACAGGCCATCGGAGCAGCTGCCTTGGATGCCACTTATGGCATTGTCTGCCTGGGAGGATGCAATAAAAGATAGTGATGTGACGGAATGGGAAGCATGGGCACATAAGGAGCTAATATCTGTTGGCTCCGATCTCCGAGGAAAATTCTCTTATCTGCAGGTACTAACATGTATTAGTTTTATAGTTTTTTATTCATATAATGGACCTATCATAACTTTGCCTGTTTTCAGATTATGAGCATATATTTATTCACCTTTCTTGATGCTGGGATTGTTATTTTTGTGTTTATGTTAAATTCACTATGATGATACTCTTCATTGTTCAATGTAATATTGAATTGATAAAACAAGAGACTTGGTTTGGTTTATGCTTTAAAAACTGATGCATATATTTAAGCCATAGGATGGCTACTTATTTTAGGCATAGGCCCACCCAAACATGCTTTATGTTTACTATTTGTCATTAATTCTCTCCATTTTTAATCGTATTGTCGTACAAACATAATCATGTTGTTGATTTGGTGGTGGTGTGATCAGCGTATGATGTTTGTGTGATATCATCCCATATCTAACTTAAATGTTTTCCACCTCCTACTTGCAAGGTCCAAGATTTATTTGCATCCTTCATTATGCAAGTAGCTTTGATGTCTCATATGGCATAGTGTAGTGCTTGCCTTACTAATATGATAAAACCATATGAATTCTCTTTCTTTGTTAAAAGCCATGTAGAGATAATCACCCTCCGCCCACCGAAAAAAAAAAGAAAGAAAAAGAAAAAACAAAATTTAAGTTTGATATTTGGGGATCCCTCATGATGGCATTTCCGGTTATAGTTAAATTGTGGAGGGCGTGTAAGTTTTGTGGTTGTGCCAGTTGTTTTTTTAAAAGATATTGACGTATTTCAAAGAAAGATTCTAACCTTGAAGTAGGAATTTATTCTTTGTTTTATAATAATCTTGATGAAAGTGTTGATGAACAACCTTTCTCCTCCCTCAGGGAGAGAATAATCATGGATATTGCTATTGCTGGTGGTCAGAAGTGTCAACTATGATGGAAAGATTCCTCATATCAAGTAACATCCTTTAGATTCAACATCAACCAAGAAGAAACCTTGGGATGTTACTTAGGATTATTATTTAACTGAAAGATAATAAATAAAGACTATGTGTTGCATGTGACCATGGTAAAAATTTCATATATGGGTTTGATTTTGCCTTCCCTTCAATGGGGTCTATCAACTTCTCATTTCTGCTTGGATGTAAGAGGATTTCTATGGGATTAAATGGGGGGACTCTATCCTCTTCGAATCAAATGTGGGAGTTGCATTAGCAATTGAATTGAAGGGTGTTTAACCTTTGGCTATTTGGTGTCATATCTATCCTTACGGCATATTTGGAGTAGTTACTTTATAATGTGTAGGGTTATCCAAACATGCTCTTTAGTCATCTTATTTAGGAGTCTGGCATTGCATATTTGCGTCTCCATGACGATAAGTCATATTGAAATTAGTATTTTTGAAAGGAGAAATTAGGCAAAACCAAGAAGAAAGTAGGTCTTGTCTTCTACTCTAAATAGAGTATATGGTGAATGTTTCTACCTTATCTCCGAGTATTATAGACATCCGATATCATTCTTGACATGTGGGTTGCAATTTTTGTGGCTGAAAATTTTCTGCCTGATCTTTGTTGTTTTTTTTTTTTCCACTTTCCCTTTTATTCTTTTAATTTCGTTAATTTTCATGGCGCCTCTAAATAGATTCAAAAATTGGTGCTAAATTGTAATCGTAATACCAACTAGAGCTTGTGTAAATAGACTATTAAGTACACTTTATAAGTGTCATTTCTTGATGTTTTCACTTGAAATTATAGCTTCTCTTGTTTACCATGGTTACCGTTCTTTCACTTGCAGTACTTTATTTTTGCAAAGACACTGCTGATGAGATCAAAAGATTTGTTATTTCAAAGAGCTATAACTTCCATTGGCGGAGTAAGTATCTCCTGGTGGATGGCTAGACTTCTATTTTTGCAGCAGAGATTGTTGGATGAGCGTTCTTCTTTTCTGTTTGATTTGTTGCAAGTCTTTATTCGTGAAAGCTTGTGCGATTTTGGATCCTTGGAGAAGGCAAAAGATTACTGGGGCATTAATGTGTTGGATGAAGATGTTCTGAACATTCTATCAATGCTTCACTTGGAGATGGGGATCATTGAACTTTACTATGGAAGAGTAGATGCTTCCAGGTGAATCCTTGTATATTTTCTCTTGGTCAGTATGGTATGCATTTCTAGATGGCATTCAAGTTGCTCAAGATTATACATTATAACTGGGTCATATTGTTATTCTAACTTGTATTAATGCACTAATTAAGGATGAAGTTAGTGTAAATAATCAAGAGGAATATCTTGCATGTTTAACTGATATGGATCTTATCTAATGTGGAATTAGTGCATTATACATGTACACTCTTGGCAGTAATGTGGAATTGTGATAGAAGCACTATAGAAGATAAGAATGATCAAATACTGCCAAGTGGGCTTCGTTATTTTAAAAAAAAAAAAAAAAAGAAAGAAAAAATTGCTACGTCCAATAATATACTGGCTAGTGTCCCACTAATGAAAAGTATTGAAAACATGGGACACTTGTAAGTGCATCATTGTGTAGCAGGCATCTTTCAAAAATCCCCACTGCAGGCATTTGATCAATTCTCATACTCCCTTCGTCCCAAAAAGATCGTCCACTATTCCATTTTCTTCCTTCCAAAAAAGATAGTCCACTTACCACATTGAGCATGCATTTAATTTTTCATTTCTAGATGTGCCCCTAATTAGTTATTGTTATTCAACTAACTTTTGAACTATCTTTATAGGACGGATGTAGTATTATAATAATAACAATAACAATAGCAATAACAACAATAATAATAAGAATAACAACAATAACAACAACAATATTATTATTATGATTATTATTATTATGAAACAAAGCACTGTGCTAAGATAATGAAAATGGTATCCTGTTGCACCTTGATGGTTCTCCAGGATATCATCCTGTCAGAGATGACTAAAAATTGATGTAATGAACTGAGCGTTATCTTTCTTCTTGGACATGTCAAATCTTAAAAAGGATCTGATGGAGAGACGTCCCAAGTAATTCATGAAAAATTGAATGATAAGATTATTAAGGCATTTTATGGTTAGATTTGATGTAGATAGAAGGTTGTAGTTTGGTGAGAAAGGTTTGGAATTTTTAGTTTCTGGCTCCAGTTACTGGGAAACAATTGCAAATTTTTGAGATTGAATTTTGGCCTTTGAGTTGAGTGTCTTCTAGCTGGGTATTAGATCATATGTTTATGAGATGGGTCTACGCTCAAGGTTGAACACTATTTGCATGAGATAAATTCTGTCTGGCATTTTATATTTCAGGGATTAATTTGTTTAAAAGATAAGTTAGTAGTGCCTTCTCCATTATACTGACTTTGAAATAATATATTAGGTATAATATGGAAAAGCAGGGGGAAATTACAGAACACATACCATATGACTCAAAAGGAAAACTCAGTTTAGACCTAAGTTGGCTCATCAAATGCCTTGCATCAGTCTTTAGTCTCTCCCTATTCAATTTAGACAGAGAGAAATATCATGTTTGTTTTTACCTTCTGGACTATCTTGGTTGGTGAAACTACTATTAGAGTCATCAAGATCCTGTAATGCATGTATCATTTCTTCTCTCTTGCAGAATGACAATAAATATACAAGCAAACTGTAAATAGTGATAATGCAATGAACTCATTTTGCTATTTGTAATGGCATTATGATTACAATAGAGTTATCCATGTATGGTGTCTGTATGTGTAGTAGTAGTTGCAGTCTCATTCTAATGCTACTTTTAGATTAACATGTTCAATGGAATAAAATCATCCAATTATATTACAATATGATGAGATGATTTATGTGCCAGAAAACATCTTATAAAGGAAATTATATAATTGTACTTTTAATTATTATTATTTCATTTCTCAAAGCACCCATAATGAAGTTTAGGAGATAATACGTCGCAATACCCAAGTGTTGTCACCAGGCACAAAGAAGTGCTTTAGGCATCAAGGTATTAGAAATTTTAGTAGTCGAAATTATTAGAAATTTGACTTGGAAAGAAGGCCTTTCAAAAGAAAAGTATTTTGTAGGTGTTTGATTCTCATTTTCATTTCCACATTATAATTTTACAACTATTCAACTACAACCACACATTTCATGCAATTTTTAGATCACCACACATTTCACTTTATTATAATTTTCTCATTATAATTCACCACCATAATGAGAATCGAATAGCCACTTTATTTGGTTCCTTTTTTACTGTGACCGCTGGGGGTTTTGTCGAAAATAGCTTCATCCTCTTTTCTTGAATTAATATGTCGTGCATGTTAAAGTTACCTTGGAGGTGGCTTTTCACACAAGAAAAAGCACTTAGTTTGCTGCCCAAATATCCTTCTGAAGAGGAAATACATTTGTTTTGAAACATGTCTTCTTTGGAAAGGAGGAAGTGGAAAATTGTTTTGATTGGCCCAATTCTTTTCTTGGCTCAACTTTCATTGCTCTCATATGGCAAAAAAAACTATTAGTTGACCTTTTAAGTGATTCTGTTATCTCACAGTTCATTCATTCTCCATCACATTTGTTCTTAGGATGGTTGTCCAAAAAAATTGTATTTCATATAGCAAACTGCAGACTGACTATGTTCGATGGTGACAATCTTGTATGTCAGGCTGCATATTGAATCAGCTGCCAAGACATGCAAACTTCATTTTTTTGTCATCGGAGCCTTGGGTTTTCGCACTTTGCATCAGGTACAAAATTTACGTGTATTATTTGGAATTTAATGGGAAGGTTTGACTTGTGGCTCATCCTGTTTGTTGTGGATGCAGGTAGAGCCCAAGGCACAGCTTCGTCTTTTTGCCAGTGGTGGAGATAGCATTATATCACCAATTAGCAATTCAAACAGTGTGGATCTACTCTCCTCTTCCGCATCTTCATGAAACTAGTGAAGAATCTGACATCCTAATGATGCCTAGATTTGTGCTAGATGAAAGAAAATCTGGCAATAATGAAAAAGTTCAGACCCATTCTATTGCTTCCTCCCAACTGAAGGCAGTCCACCAAGCAGTGATTTTGGCAGAGTGTCTTTTTATCGAGAAAAGTGGCCGTAATGATGAGTTGCAAAGTAAGCTGCCTGATCTCTTTTGAAGATTTTTCATCTTTTCCTTTCTTTTCTCCTAATAGGAAAACCATGATAGTTTCTTCATGAGGTAGAAATTTGTCTTTTCCGTGGTTGCTTATGTAACCTGCTATTACAGTCTATTGGTAGGTAAAGCAATCTGATTCTTTAAGGAAATAATTCAGGAGATAAGAATACCCCAAACACCGTTGGTGCCAAGATTTTTTAAGGAAAATCTGGGAACACTTTAAGAGAATACTTGCAAAAGACTTGATAATGTTAATATTGAGAAATAGGTTGCCTACAATTGATGTTTTTGGTCTCTATTTATAGTACTAATACAATGAATGAATATGAAACTTATTCTAAGAATTAACTCACTCTTAACTGCATAATTAAGTGATTTGTAGTGGTATAATTAATTTGCATTAATTTCCTAATTAAGTGACTTGTAACTGCATCAATTTCCATCCCTTGGGAGAAACTCGTCCTCGAGTTTAGCATCATGACCATCTTTGTCTTCACCATGGTATTCATAAAGATATGAGACATTAAAGGTTGAATCAATACCCATATGTTTAGGCAAGTCAACTTGATAAGCATTTTCCCCAATTCTCTTGATGATCTTGTATGGACCAATCTTCTTTTTGCTTAGCTTGGAATAAGACCCAGCTGGAAATCTTTCCTTTTGTAGGAATATCATCACCATATCTTCTTCTATGAAAAATTTAGCTCGTCTCCTTAAATCTGCATGCTGTTTGTACTTTAGCATTGGATTGCTCAATCTTCAATCTGATCTCATGCAGTTGCTGCATCTTTTGAGCCATTTCTTCTCCTTCTAGATGACTTTTTCTTGTTTGTGGCAAGGGAATTAAGTCAGAGAGATGAACTGGCTGTTTGCCATAAACAATCTCAAAAGGAGTCATTCAAGTAGTCCGATTCTTGGAGTAATTGTATGCGAATTCAGCTTGTGCTATTACAGCCTCCCATTGTTTGGAAATTTCACCAACCAAACATCTTAGCAGATTCCCCAAGCTTCTATTTATCATCTCAGTTTGTCCATCCATTTGAGGATGATAGGATGTACTATATTGGAGTTTAGTACCAAGCTTCTTCCACAATGTCCTCCAAAAATGCGATAGAAATTTCGAATCCCCGTATGAAGTGATTGACTTTGGAATGCCATGCAAACGTACAACATCTTGGAAGTAAAGAGCTATTTTTGATGCATCACTAGTCTTCTTACAACTAATAAAATGAGCCATCTTTAAGAATCGATCTACAACCACAAAGATAGAATCCATACCGCGTTGACTTCTAGGCAATCGCGCCACAAAATCCATGCTTATGTCTTCTCAAGGAGCTGTTGGCACTGGTAACGGTGTAAGCATGTATTTTGTGCTCTTCCTTTCGATTCCTCACACATGACATCTTCTCACAAATTTATGAACATCTCTCCTCATCTTGGGCCAAAAGAACTCTTGGTCAATCATGGAATATGTCTTATCTTGACCGAAATGTCCACCTAAGCCTCCATCATGCATGTCTTGAATGATCCTTTCCTTCAAAGAGCAATCTAGTACACAAAGTTGGTTACCTTTGAATAAGAAACCATTGTGTAATAAATAATTACCTTGTTGCCCACTGCGACGATCCCTCCAAATTGGGGAAAAAAAGGATCAGTGGCGTAAATCTCTTTGAAAGAATCAAACCCTTCAATGGTAAAGCTCATTTGTGTCAATAACATGGTCCTCCGGCTAAGTGCATCTGCTGCCTTGTTCCTAGCTCCATATTTATGCCGAATTACGAAGTTAAACTGTTGCAAGAATTCAACCCAATGCGCATGCCTTTTGTTCGGTTTCTTTTGGCTGTTGATATGCTTCAATGTCTCATGGTCTGAATATGAAACAAACTCCTTTTGCACTAGATAATGCTGCCAATGTTCGAGGGCTTGAATAATAGCATAGAATTCTTGATCGTAAGTTATGTACCTTCGTCTAATGTCATTCATTTTCTCAATGTAAAATGATATTGGCCTACCTTCTTGACTAAGTACTGCACCAATCTGGATTCCAGATACATCACACTCCAATTCAAACATCTTCTCAAAATCAGGTAATGCTAAGGTAGGTGCTGAAATAAGCTTTCCTTTAATCTGTTGGAAACTCTTTTCAGCTTCAGTAGACCACTCAAATTTGCCCGTTTTCAAAAAATCAGTAACAAGGGCCATTATACTACTGAAATTCTTGATGAAACGCCTATAAAATGAGGCTAGGCCATGGAAACTTCGAACTTCAGCAATTGTAGAAGGTGTTGGCTAGCTTTTTATGGCTTCAACCTTACCATCATCCACTTGAATCCCCTTAGAACTGATGATATTTCCCAAAAACAGCAAAGAGCTCGTCATGAATGGGCATTTCTTTAGGTTGGCATACAACTTTTCTTCTTGCAAAACAGCGAGAACTTCCCCCAAGTGCAGCAAATGATCATCTTTATCACTACTATAGATCAAGATGTCGTCGAAATAAACGACAACAAACTTTCCAATGAATGGCTTTAGAACTTGATTTATCAAACGCATGAATGTGCTAGGAGAATTTGATAAACCAAAAGGCATTACACTCCATTCATATAACCCTTCTCTGGTCTTGAATGCTGTCTTCCATTCATCACCTTCACGAATCCGTATTTGGTGGCAGCCACTTTTGAGATCAGTTTTGGAAAACACCCTAGCTCCATGCAACATATCCAACATGTCATCAAGCCTTGGGATTGGGAATCTGTATTTGATTGTAATATTGTTAATAGCTTGGCTGTCAACACACATTCTCCATGTACCATCTTTTTTTTTTATTTTTTTTTATTTTTTGTTTGGAGTTAAGAGGGCAGGAACTACACATGGGTTCATTGATTCCCTAATAAACCCATTTTCAGCTATTCTTCAACCTGTCTCTTGAGGTCCTTATGTTCTTTTGGACTCATTCGATAATGTGGTAAATTTGGAAGATTTGCTTCTGGAACTAAATCAATATGATGCTGAATAGTCCTATTAGGAGGCAAACCTGAGGGCAATTCTGATGGGAAAACAGTTGCAAATTCCTGTGCACATTTGAGGGCAATTCTGGTCCCCTTTTTCTTGTTTCGTCAACAGAACATAAGCAACTCCTTGCTCTTCCAATTCAGCCAAGAATTCCCGCATGTCCAAATAGGAGTGTTCATCTGCAGCTTTAGAGGAGTCTTCTTCCTTCGTTAAAGCAAGTACGAGTTTAACTCCATCTTTGTAGAATGCATAAACATTCTTTCTCCATGATGGATAGTTTTATGGTCAAATTGCCAGAGTCTACCAATTAGTAAATGGCATGCCTCCATACATAAAACTGTCTAAACAAGATTTCCCAATAGAGAAAGGAACAAGGCATTGATGAGTGACCTTTATTTCACCTCCTTTCTTGAACCATGCTATGCGGTAAGGCTTTGGATGAGGTTGAACTTAAAGGTTCAGCTTCGTCACAATTTCTTGAGACATCAGATTTTCACAAATTCCTCCATCAATGATGACATTGCAAAGTCGTCCATTGCTGGTACATTTTATACTGAAAATGTTGTTACGCCTCCAATCACTTGTGGACACTTTAGGAGATAGCATGGCACGGTGGACAACAAGATTAGGGAGATCTCGGTCTTCATATGTGACTTCATCCTCAGCAAATTCCAGTAGATTTTCTTCCTCTTCATCATCTAGTAGATTTTCTTCCCCTTCATCGTCTACGGGATCTTCCTCAGTAAGGCTAGGATCATCGACTTCTTCCTTAGCCAATAAATTGTTATTCATTTTTCGGCATTCTAAAGATCTGTCCCTCCTTTCCACATTTGTAGCATATTGTTTGTCCACCAACAAATTGAGATGGCTGATTCCTTCTTCCCAAAACATACCTCGAGATCCTCGTCCTGGACCTCTTCCTTGCCCTCGACCTTCTGAACTAGTGGCTGCAATAAAATTCTGCACCTGATTTGGAAATGTTGAGGAGTTTACTCCACTACTGCCTTGAATTGCATTAGTATTAAATTGGCATTGCTTTTTCCCAAATTGAGAATAAGGAACGCAGGGCTGTTTTTATTGGCTTTCAACCTTCATGGCCTGATGGCTTTCAAATACCGATGTATCACCTGAACTTCAGTTTCAACAAGTTGTCCTCGTGTTTTCATCTTGTAAAATTCATTTGTATAGTCTCAAACATTGCGTGCTCCCTGCTGAAGAGATTGGTATTGCTGGAAAAGAATTCCTTCATAGTTTAATGGAAGAAATTGGCTTCGATTCATTCTTTGCATCTTTGTCCAGCTCTGAATTTTGCCCTTTCCCGACTGCATTCTTGTCATTTGAACTTGTTGCCACCAAGAAGAAGTATACCCCTTCAATCTTATAGCCATCAACTTCACCTTTTTAGTTTCTGGACAGTCAAGGAACTCAAAGATCCTTTACACTTTATTCAGCCAATCTAAAACTTCTTCCGGTCGTTCGTCTCCGGTAAATTCAGGGATATCCAACTTTATACTTGAATCTTGATCATTTCTACGGTTGATTCTTGGCTGTCTTGCTGGAGGAAATGCATTAATTTCTTCATCAGACGATTCATCCAGCTGCTGATTTTGTACATTTAGGTGCTGATTTCCAATATTCCTTCACTGATTATGCACAGGTTCTCCCCTTTGCTCCATATTTTGAAGATGGGTGACACCTAATAGACCAGCCTGCTCCAGTCTAGTGCATAATTGGGCTAATTGCTGCTGCAGATTCTGAAATCCCTCTCAGGGAACTCCTTCCACAGCTCCTTGTTCACCTTGTCCAGCCATTACTCAATTATAGTAACCGGTCTTTACAGGCTCTGGTACCACTTAAAGCAATCTGATTTAAGGAAAAGATTCAAGAGAAAAGAATAAACATCATTGGAGCCAAGATTTTTTAAGGAAAATCTGGAAACACTTTTAAGAGAAAATTTGCAAAAGACTTGATAATGTTAATATTCAGAAATAGGTTGCCTACAACTGATGTTTTTGGTCTCTATTTATCCTACTAACACAATGAATGAAAATGGAACTTATTCTAAGAATGAACTCACTCTCAATTGCATAATTAAGTGACTTGTAACGCTAGAATTAATTTGCATTAATTTCCTAATTAAGTGACTTGTAACTGCATCAGTGGGCTAGGATAATACTTAGTCAGAATGGGGCTTATGTGCCCATCGCAAAATCCTTCAAGAAAAAGGTGCCATGAATACTAGACTCATCTTATCTCTTCATTTTTTAAAAACTATTTATCACTGTTAGTAAGTATATTGTCAATAGCGAAATCCTTCAAATAAAGGTATCAGCCTTCTGGCCACAAAAATTTTTTCATTAACCATACTTCAATGAGTTTGATTGTAAATGAGCTGGAGAAGGCTAGAGAACCAGAAGATTTTTAGGCCAGAAATCCTTCCTGGTCAGTGTCTTCATTAAATCCACTAGCAAGCAAATCTTTAAATTTGCAAACTATTGAACTTTTACAATTGGTTATGCTCTCTATGCATATGTTAATACTATAATACACTTTTTTGCAAGTGTACTATTGTATTTGTATTAGCTCGATATAGGTCCTTATGCTCGCCCTTTTTTTTCAGAGTGGGAGATGGCTCCCTACATAGAAGCAATTGATGCTCAGCAATCATCACCATATGCAGTAAGTAAAATCAGCTTGTGATTATAAAGTACAACGTTTGGGAGGCTAATTAAAGCCTTGGCCATTTTACTTTCTGTCATCCTCTTCTTTTTTACTTCACTGGGAAAACCTGATAAAAGAGAGTGCCTATTGCAGAAGTAATGATGTGTTTCCTTCCCAACATTTGAGATAATAAATTCCCATCTCCTAGAAATACTTGATATTCAAATAAAAGTTATAATTTTCTGTACAACTTAGGTGCTTCCAGGAATAAATTAAAAGGACAGTATGGGACATATTGCTAGCTATTTAGTGGTGCTAAAAGGAAAAATAGTTATGAAATCGTGCCTTGGTCGTTTGCCATTCTGTAGAAGCAAAGCATAATAAAAGTAAAGTTAAAATTCAATGGATTTCCATGAAGTTTTAAGATTTCTGGAGTCCTGTGTGGTACCACGACTCATCTTGAGAATTAGTCTCTGTAATTTCCTAGCAGGGCGGGTTGTTAAAATCTCTAGATACACACATATAATCATTTTTATCGAAGTATGTCATCTTTATGAAAACTCAAATTTGGCCTGTGCTGTTCTCTTCTTGAGGGTTTGCGGATTTCCTCTTAGCAATAAAAGTATTTTTTCTAATCATAAATCCAATATCTCATGTGGCCCAAAATACTTTGCCCGCGTTCATCTTAGCCCTAAGTTGGTAGAAGTTACTGGCGCAGGTTTTGTTGACCAGCAGCGGTACAGCTCCCTTAACTTTCTGGTCTGGTCCAATTCTACCCTTTGTCTTTTCTAGTCTTAATTCCCAGATATAGCTATAACTGATAGGCTCCTTGTTTTCCATTATGTACTGAAAAAGAATACTCTATTATATGTGATATATGCAAGCATTTGAAAAATGAAATGTGAAGAGAAAATCATGGAGGCATGCTGTGGTGTTTCTGAATAAAACTATAAAAGAAGTGTAAATGATGTACTAATTTCTTTGCTAACATTGGTGAAACTTATGTGCTTGCTATGTTCATGATATTGACCTCGCTTTTGCCAGAATAAATGTAAGAATTCTTGCTCAGTCCAAGATTTCGATCTGTTATAACCCAAACATCTGATTTCAGCTTCAATATTTCTGCAACCTGTTACGTATTCGGTGGGAGTCAACTCGTAGTAGAACAAAGCAGCGTGCACTTCTGATGATGGAAAAGCTGGTATGAAGCTTTCTCCTTTTCACCCAATGGCAGAATATATGTCTATGTTACTGTACCAATATTTTTTGACATTTTAGGGTGTGTATGAAATTGATTTTTCTAGAATCAGTTCTTATTTCAATTCATTCTCCACCATATATTCTTTAAAAAACCATTTTTCACATTTCCCCATACTACTTTTTAACCCCAACATTCTGCCAAAAAAAAATAATAATAAAAAAAAATTAAATTAAAAATAACTTTTCACAAAATCAATTCTCAAAGAATCAATTTTATTCATATCCTTAGTCTTTGTTATGTACTTTCTCGTCGTTGCCATTGCCTGAGTACATAATTCTTTGTTCTTTAGCTCTGGAAATCTCATTCAACTGTCAGTGTGTATTTTGTTTGCATAGCATTTGAGATGTTTGTGTTAGTACTATCTACTTCAAAGAACTTTTCTTCCCTACTTTTTCGTTTCCTTTTTACTTTATTTTTATTTTTTACGTCAGTTTACCTTTGTATGTTTATTCTGGAGCAGCATAGAAACATTTAGGAGTTTCTTGGTCTATTGTTTTCAACTCAAGTACTCGGGTGGTATTTTAATTTATATTCATGGAAAGTAATTAAGTCAAAGAAATAGGCATGTTCTGCTGATGATTTTACTAGTTGTGCCATTAGTAACTTAATTGCTTTGACTGGAAAAGAGAAGGGAATAGGAATGAGTGGTGAATAGAGGAATTTCAGCATCAAACAAAAAGTGAAGAGGAAAGTGTTAAAAAAAGGTCACTCTCAGGCTAGTTCTTTGACCTTTGACTTGAGAAATTATCTATTTGTGATGCAAACGGTGTTTGGAGTATTATTGGCTTATGTCCTAGTTCTTTTCCTTATGAACCATATTGCTTTAATTTGTCATCAAAGGATGGCAGAAGGAGGTTTAGGCATATGTATAGGCACGTGCCTACACATGATTGGCTAAATTCTTTTTCTATGATAAATAAAATCAAAATTTGCAGAGGTGCTCAATTCCTCTCTCCGTCCCTCCCTCCCTCCCTACCACCTCTATCTAAATTCTAGATTATTTTTCGTTCTTTTAACAAGTTTATTATCTTTTTAAAAAAAAAAAAAAAATTGGCAAGACAGACATCAAATTAAAGATTTCTCCGTGAACTTTAATATGATTTGAAATGCAAAATAAAAATTGAACATATGGTCTAGAGAAACTTGAAAGTTTAAAGATAAAATATGAATTTTTTTTAACTTGTCATCAATAACTCGAACTTTAAACTTAGTTCAATTTAAGTCCTATATATATAATATTTTCAGCCTCTCAATTTAATTTGATTCAGTCCTTAATGATTAATTTTTTTTACTTTTCAACTTTCAAGAGTAATTATTTTCTCCAACTTCATTTAATTAAGTAGGCAATGAATAATATTTAATACTTTCTAAGTACAATTAAATTTTATCCTTAATATAGACCAAGGGTAATAGCTCAAGTGGTAAAGAGCAATCCTTACCAGGATGAGATCCTGGGTTCGAGTCTATACCCCACACCGAAATTACCCCAGTTGTACACATAAAAAAAAAAAAAAAAGAAGTTATCCTAATATGATTAATTTCAATTGGAGTTTCATTTCCTGGTCTAACTAAAATTAAATAATAAAATATTTTTTTTAACTTCCAAATTTAAGGAAGGGTCTGTTTGGCGCTGAGTTATAATTGAACTTGTTTATAATATTGACAACCCATTTAGTGGCCATGACAAAATGCGAAGGCGGTCTGCAAAGAGGGACATTTCCTACTGATTTCCCCCATTTGCCCCAACCCAAAAGCTTACTTTAACCTTTCCTTTCACATAAAAGGCGGGTATATTAGTAAAATTGGTTAGTTTCAAAATTTTTATCAGGTAATGTACTCTGAGAACCCGGCAAACCAAGCCCTACCCTTGTCTGTTTTGTAGGTCATGTTTGGACGCTTAGGATGCTGTTTCCCCATGATTTCCCTATTTTAAACCGGATCCAATTAAAATGCTTTATAATTTGGCACCAAGCGGACCCTAAATCATATTAGTGTTTACAGCTTGAAACTTCAGTATCCCTCTCGTTAGAAAATGATATTTTTATTTCGTTGGGATTACAATGCAATTTCTCCTCATGAATTCAGAATTTGTAGAGTGATGAAACGAAGAATTCTGAACCATATATTTTATCATTTTCCTTGTTAGTAATTTAGAAAATTGCGGTCTGAGAGAAAGAGAGAGTATCCTCAATTATCAATTCATTTACATGGTAGTTTGTGCTTTTATTTGTAAGAACAACATACAGCTATGTTAACTATTTTTGTGATTCAGTTGTGCCTGCACAAACCAAATTTTCTGGCTCCGTGACTGTAAAAGGTTTAGTCTGTTTCGACCTTTTCAAATGTGTAGCTAATACTGTTGATGAGAATAATGTGAAGTTGAAGTGAATATGAAGATGCTTTGATGACTAGCAAGCACTATTAAGCATATGAAGAGAGCATTTTTCAGCAATGTTCTATAGGATTTTATATTATCATGTCTCAAGTTTAGTTGTGAATTGACCATAATATTGTATAATAAAGAATAACTGTTGAAAATACCATGACATACCCGGGCCCTGGCCTTCAGATTTGAATTGGTGGACTTTCAGCTAAAGAATCTCCTTTTATAATCGTAGAAGTTTAAGGGCATGCATAGCCATTTGGGTCTGGCTGGTGGTTTCATAGGAGGCCAATAAAGCTTACTTGGTGTTCTGGAAATGTCATGGTATTATTAAGCTACACTTGCACATTTTTGGTGATTGATTATATACCTGTAATTTTTTATGCAGCTTTGTTAATTCCATTTGTAGCAGTTATAGTGAAACAGTGGTTTGATGACAAGAAATATAATGTTAGACATGAATATAAAACCATATAAGAAAATTGTTATTCCTTGTTTGCATAAATGATAACTACTTTGACTAAGTTTATCCATGTGTAGGCCAGAGCACGGATAATGGATGTGGTCGGTTGACCATCTGGACAGAGTGAATAAGATAGTTGGAGATAATAGAATTAAGAGAAAAACTTGTATATGAACACTTAGTGACGTGTAAGAGTTAATACAGATAGGTAGGAGTGAAGGAGTTAATACAGATGGGAGTGAAGGCTAAAGAACTAGTGAATTTGCAAGTATTGGTATTGGTATATGGCAGAGAAACGTAAGTATGGAATTTGCTTGGAAAAAAAAAAAATATATTTTCTTGGCAACTAAATTGCTAGTAGTTGAGTTCCATAGAAAATAAGTTCCATAACGTGTTTGATTGAAAATGGAATTCAAGTTGAGAAGTATGAATTATCTAGAATACAAAAAACCAACACGCCCAATAAGAAAATGTCTTCCTTGTTTTGAAAAGATGTGGTCATTTGGCCAAAAGGTGGAAAAGATTTTTCACAAAAAATGTCAATCAACCATCACAAAAATAGAGCTTGAGTGGAAAAAGACCATTTTCCATGGAAAATATTGGCGATCAAACACATAGTGAAGGTATCCTAGTAAGTTGGGTGGGTAATTAATGTCTATACGTGGTTAAGTGTTAAAGAAGAAAATTTATCAATGGCAGTGGGAATTTGTTTCTTAAGTTGTACCAAACAACAACTCAGTGAGTCTCTTGTGAGAACAAGGTCCAAATCAGTATTCTTCATAGCCATCTTCAGCGTGATAGAACTACATGTTGAGGTAGATACATACTTCATTACTGAGATTGCCAAATTCATAAGCTATGTCCCTCCAAATGAACAAGTGATCGAAGTGCTTTCCTTTACTAGTCAACAAGTTTTCTAGAACTTACACTAGTGCTTATGTGGACTCAGAAGGAAATCCATACCGGCAACTCAACCACTCTAATGAAACTCTACAATAACTTGAAAAATTATTCACCTATCTCAAATTAACATGTCGAAAATAATTTTCAGATTGACTAAGATGAACAACTTGTAGATTTTAGAGATTGGGAAGATGAAGACAAACTGTTTTTGCCAATAAGAACATCTAGTGAAAGAATTGAACAATTATAGAAGGATAATTGCTGAAGAACTTCGATCTTGAAATTTGAAGTATCTTCTTAAGTTTGTATGACTGGTTTGTATGACTGGTTGATGGTTTCATCGCTGGAGAGAGCAGTCTTAAATCTATTGGAGACTGAAGTTTGCAGTTGTCAACGTTATTATCCAATATTTGTCAAAGGGCGGTCCTTATAGATCCTTGCTCTTAATGGCAGTTGCATATGTTTGTTGTTTCTGGAGGTTTATGTTGTTATTGCTAGCTCGCAAGAATTCTGGCAAATACCAATAATAGAAATTTTTACTCCTACCTATCCAATATTGAAATCAAATGTAGAAAAATAAAGCTAGCCATTTGACATAGATGTCGTGTTGCTTTACAGTTTCACGTCCTTAAAATAAAATGGGAAAGAAACATTGTTAGATGATATTAAAATTCAGAATACATAATCCTATGGATTAAGTTCCCATTCTATTGTAAAGTAGCGTGCTGAGAATATGTTTCTTTTGTTAGCAATGAACATGTAACATCAGAGGCATCCTATGTACTGTTTGTGCTGAGGGATAACGTCGAATATTCATTTGAGACTTAATTGTTTTTCTGCTTCTATGTGTTTTCGAATGCATTTCATTGTTTTTATACCACTTAAGCAGTTTTGTGTGTGCTTCTCAGGTCCAAGGCATAGACGATCCTTCTCCTGGAGTTTCTCAGAGGATATATTGCAGTTTCGGAGTTAATATCCCCACAATTCCCTCATCACGGAAGTGAGTTTTCTTTTTCTTGTTCATTTTTTAAAATATGTATTTTTATTTTATTTTATTTTATTTTTTATATTTTGAAGTTAATCCTATTATGCCATTATCTTAGCTGAAAAGAATTTTACTTGGAATTTAGTTTGTTACTCATAATAGTATGTTTCCTCTTCAAAGAAATAATGTATAATCTCTTATTCAGGGATTTTGGAGATCTTTTAGTGAGTTGTGGCTTGATAGGGGAAGCTGTTAAAGTCTATGAGGATCTTGAGCTGTGGGATAATCTGATATACTGTTACCAGCTAATGGACAAAAAAGCGGCAGCAATTGAACTCATCAGGAAACAGTTGTCTGGCAAGCCATTTGACCCAAGGTTATGGTGCTCACTTGGCGATGTTACTAGTGATGATGCTTGCTATGAGAAAGCCCTAGAAGTCTCAGAAAGTAAGTCTGCCCGAGCACTGCGGTCACTTGCTCGCAGTGCGTACAACCGAAATGACTATGAAAAATCAAAAGTTTTATGGGAGTCTGCAATGGCGTTAAACACGTTATATCCTGATGGGTGGTTTGCGCTTGGTGCTGCTTCCTTGAAGTCACGGGATGTTGACAAGGCATTGGATGCTTTCACACGTGCTGTCCAACTTGATCCTGAGAATGGAGAGGCTTGGAATAATATTGCTTGTTTGCATATGATCAAAAAGAGAAGCAAGGAGTCTTTCATTGCATTTAAGGAAGCCTTAAAATTGAAGCGAGACAGCTGGCAAATGTGGGAAAATTACAGCAATGTTGCTGCAGATATTGGAAATTTTACCCAGGCATTAGAAGCTGTACAGAAGGTAGTAGATATGACTAAGAAGAAAAGAATTGACACAGAGTTATTAGAGAGATTTATGCTAGAGATTGAAAGACGGGCTTCAGCCAGTCATTCTCAATCTCCAGTGGCCATCAGCAATAGCAATCATGCTGACCTCGATATTCTTCACCCTGATGGGAATAACGTGAATGAATCAACAATTGTTGAATCCGACTCATTTAGAACAAGGGAGACAGAGCACTTGATTGAATTACTTGGGAGAATCTTAAAACAGATAGTTCAAAGTGGTGGTAGTGCTGAAACATGGGGATTATATGCAAGATGGCACAAACTGAGGGGGGATCTTGCAATGTGCTCTGAGGCCCTTCTTAAGCAAGTTAGATCATACCAAGGATCTGATTTATGGAGGGACCGGGACCGGTTTGTGAAGTTTGCACATGCTTCCTTGGAACTCTGCAAGGTGTATCAGGAACTTGCTCTGCACAACTCCAGTCGACGAGAATTGTTTGCTGCTGAGATGCACCTGAAAAACACTATTAAACAGGCTGACTGTTTTTCTGACACACAGGAATTTGGACTTCTTATGGGTTGTCTTGAGCAGGTGCAAGAGGCATTGAGAACTATGTCAGTGCCTGGTTCGTGAAGATTCCTCTTTGAGTTATCATAACTTGCAGTTCCTTGTAACGATGAGCGTTGAGTCTTGCTTGTCGGACCATGTGCCGTTATATTAAGAACTTAAGTTACAGATGAAATCAGCACTTAGTTTTGTTCTTAATGAGGTTTTGACATAGGAGCAGAAACCTCCTGCTATTGCTTCATGGTAAGTAGATTTAAGAATTTGTATCTCTTACACAAGCTATTCAACCAATTTAACGAAAATAAAAAGGCTGATTGTTACAATACTTATCATTTATTTCTGGCAGTGAAATGAATAGTTTTTGTTTCCTTTTCTCAATTTCATTAGTAAGTCCAGGTCATCAGCGTTATTGCAATAAATGTTTCCCTTAATAATTATTATATATTAAATATATTTGCCATTCATATCATATCTAAATGTTGATTTTTATTTTTCACATATCATATTGTAGAAGTGATTTCCATATTTGCCTGGTTAATAATTAATGAATCCATGTCATTCTTCATCCTTATTAAGTGAGAAACTATAGATAACTTCCAAATTAGTACCTGATGTTAGTTTCATCACCGATTAAAGCCTCTGGTAGTAGCAACTCTAAAAGGCTTCTCGTTAGGAACATTGGAACTGTCTAGTCCGCCTTCATGCTTGCCAAACAACCCAGGTTTCATGTCTGGATCTGGTTCAGGTGCAATTCTTTCTTTAGATGCATATATATATTTAATATGAAATGCACTGTTGTATGCGTAGGAGCACCTCCCACAGCAAACAAGCTTTTAGCACATCGTCAGTCCAATGAGTGGTGTAACTAATGATGCATATGCTAGAGAGATTAGATTGGATAAGATTTTGGTTTGAGATGAATGGGTAATAATCTGATTGTTTTTTATTGATGCTGCAGTGAAGTCCCTTTATATGCATGCAAGGAACGATTAACCTTTGCCATTGTATGGACTTTGGAGTAAACGCGGGCATGTCAACTACCATCAAGTGAGAGATTCAATAAGCCGTAAGTTAATGCTTACTTGTATGGAAGAATTGTGTTCTAACATCGACTCGGATCCTGGGGACAATCCTAAATATTCACATCCCAAGAAGTTGCAGCTGCTGTTTGAATCCCACTTTTTTTCTTCCTTTAATTTCAACATCTTTCAATATTATCCCTTGGTGAAATACTGTAAATACTTAAAAAGAAATACTGTAAATACTTAAAAGTCTCCTATTGTGTAAAAAACATAGAATAGGGTTCTCTACCCCTTACCACCCCAGAAAAACTATTAAGCATTATGAATGTACTGATTTCCATCATATTAGTGATAGTCTACCAGGGCTCTATATTTATCTGGGGATTCTTGTTTTGCAATATAGCAAATCTCAAGTAATGAGAATTGAGAAGTTTGAACGCAGGCAAATAACAACAGTTCATAAAATAATGGGGACAAATAGCCCACTTTTGGAGTTGGATAAGGAAAAATGGCTGAAAACTTTAATGTTATTTAGTTGAATCAAGTAGGTCTTTTATTCAAGCATTTAATTTAACTTATTATTTAATGTCACATTAGTTATCACATAAACTAGTGTCAAGCACCACTGGTGTTACATAGTATTATTCAAAAACTTAAGGGTTTGGAAAAATGGCAATTTTTTTGGGTAAAAGTATACAAACACCCTTTTTGGAAAAATGGCACAAATTGAAAGATGTTGGATGAGTTAATTAAAACACACTTGCTATTTTTTTTAACACAATGGACAAACATGTTTGGAGGAGAAAAAAGATGGCAAACGTAGAATTTTTCTAAATGTAGAATTTCTCCAACGATAAATGTAATGTGTAAGCTTATGGTAGTAATATAACTCATAATTGTGAAATACTAAATTTTGGTTGGAAAGAAATGTGGAATTCTCTAAGAGTGTGTTTAATTGGCAAGGATTTTCCATGAAAAATTAGGTTTTCCACATAAATTTCTATTTTTATGGTGTTTGATTCACATTTTTTTCCATGAAAAATATTTTCCATCTTTTAGTCACGTGACCATATTTTCATTGAAAACAAAGAAAATATTTTCCTATAGAAGGTATAGGTTTTTTGTTTTTTAGGTAATTCATATTTTTTCCTAGGGAATTTTACTTCTAATCAAGCACGTCGTAATTCATTTTCTAGGGAATTTCACTTCCAATCAAACACATCGTAATTCATTTTCTATGGAATCAAATTACCGGTAATTCAATTGACAAGAAAATTTTTTTTCCAACTAAATTTCATGCTTATAGTCAAACGCACTCTTAGAGTTTTTGATTGCATAAATTTTCCATGGAAAATGTTAATTTTCTATTTAAATTCTAACTTTTGCGTGTTTGATTCACAAGTGAAAATAGAATTTAAATTCTATAGCACAATCTTGTTAAGCATAGATTTTTTTTTTCCATTTTCTCTAGAAATCAATTCTCTCACCCCTTAGGTAAAATGTTTTCCATTGAAGTTGGAAAATATTTTCTTTTAAACATAATTTTTTACATTTACCCTAGAATAGGTAAAATGTTTTCCATAGAAGTTGGAAAACATTTTCTTTTCCATCTTTTCATATCAAACGCATTTAAATGTAGAATTTTTTCAACAACATATGTTTGTTTTAACTTACAGTGATAAAGTAACTCGTAATTGTAGGATATTACATTTAAGTTACAGAGATATTTGTAGAGTTTCTCTAAACATATAATAACATTTCCAACAACAAGCTTGATGTGTTTAAGCTTATAGTGATAAAGTAACTCGTAATTGTAAAATATTACATTTAGGTTTTATAGAGATGTAGAGTGTATCTAAATATAGAATTTTATCGTCCGGTGATCCTGTTTAGAAGTTCCGGTGGTCATGCACTTTGCCGGGTTCGATTATGGGTGGATGGATTTGGGGTTTAGGGTTTTTGCTTTGTTATTTGAATCTAATTTTCCAATGTTGGAGTTTGCGTTTATTTCTTTTGTATTGTCTCTAATTTAAATTCCCAATGGGTTTTTGGTTTCTTTTTTTATTATTTTTTAAAGTACAATTACAAACTACATTGTAACAATACAAATGTGGATAGATATATATATTTATATATATCCTACTGAAGAAGACTGAAAATAAATCGATAACACATTGACAATATACTAACCTCTATAGGACTATAAACTACTATAATATATAGAAAAAAACCCCATATAGGAAAATCAAACCTAAGACCTCTAAAAATTATTGAATAAATATTAATTTATTATAACATGACACCTAGTAAATTTCAAGTTAGAATAAGCGTACTAATGTCTATGTTTTGACATTTTGGCCATGGGTGCAAGTGTTAAACAATTTGGATATTTTTCCAAATGCTTTTTCAAATCTAGACATTTCTTCCAATTTCCTCTAAAATAATTAATTCTTGAACTAGGAATTCCCAATGTATTGTTTTGCACTCTGCACTTTCTCAAATACAAATACATGAAAAGTTTCAAAAACCTCTAGGAGGTTTTGTTACAAATATGTATGGTTCAATTATCTCGAGTTTAAGACAAGACGAGCATATACAATTTCAACGACTCATTTGACCTTTTACCTAGACAAATACTCATGGCTTGGGGACCATTCAAGGCACACCAAGTACAGAACTGCTATTATACAATCTTTCTATACACTAAAAGAATGTCCTGAATAGGCTACCATGTGGAAAAACAAAGAAACCACAGATACACTCGTACACGACATGGAAGAAGGCTGCAGCAGGGCTTATCCGTGCTTCTATGTTGAAAAACAATCCACTCTGTCAATTGATCTTTCAGCCCAAACAGGGCTGTTATAATCAAGTGTAATATATCATGTTGAAACTGGAGGAGCCACTTTACAGACTTCAACATTCAGCCCACAGTCCATCAGAACAAGCAACCATGCACGCTGCTGTTCCGATAGTCTATCTCGGGGGCCTTTGACTTCAACGAGCTTTGCCTCACCTTTATAGTTGTCGTGGAAACGCCATAGCAACAGATCAGGCATCCCACTGGACCAGCTTCGGTAATCTTGAGCCAAATGCCTGCAGAGTGATGCAAGACAAGGACCGCCAATGCACGTGACAGCTGCTCGAAGCTCAGACAACGAGTGCTTCTCCCAGTGAACTCCTCGACAATCTGTTCCAACATGTGATTCCCACGATGTTATAAGTATCTCCTCAGCCATGCCATCCTGAATTTTAATCAAGAGTGATTCTATTAGGTTCTTTCTGGACTCATAGAAGCTATCAAACTCCAGATCCAAAGGTGCAGTCTGCAAAATACGAGATTACTAGTGTCAGTGAATTTGTAAATGACATTTCTCAATATTTTTGGTGGGGTTGGGCATCAGAGACTTAGAAAGAAACAAGCTTTAGAGAAGCAAAAAGCTGATATTGCAATAAAGACATTGTGCAAAATATTATTGAAATTATTAACCTACCCACCACCATTATTATGTAATAATGACAATCATGAAATTTTACTTCCAGAGTTCGCTATATGAATAATTTAGTGTCACCGCATTCGTTTCATTATTACATCTATTGAAACACCCATTGCAACTAGATAACTCGCTCATAGTTCAGTTTATCTACCCCTACATCATTCCCAGGTAGTGTTTTAACTTCAATCCTTACAAGATGTATATTCTTCGAGCTTCCAGCTCCCTGCCTTTTCTCATAAAACATCTACCACACAGCCTCCTAAGTTCATATTCTAAATTTTCTCCCGCTTCTCGTGGTTGTTAACTTTGCAAAGTTATCTTCTACACTTGCTCAATTGTCTAAAATGCATTTTTGGTCTTTCTTCCAATTTGCAGAGTCAAGAATTCATTTCCTTTCTTAAGGGTATTAAACATCAGGCCCAAATAAGAAAAGCCTTCAAAGTTCAGAATGACTCCGTGTCTCTTGAAAACTCATAGCTCTCCTCTTCCTTAAAGAATATTCTACAAAGAATAACAAACAGCATCACTGAAACAAGTTTCCACTTTGGACACTGAAGAGGCAGATTTCATAGAATCCACTGTTACAAATGACCTCTTGTCTTAGGAGCAATAATATAATTGAACTTTTAGTCGTTAGCAGATGACTTGAAGTGTCGTAAAAATCATCATTCAAAGCTAGTAAATATGATTTAGATCAAGCCTTTGATGTGTATCTTTTACGAAAGGTGATTTTATCAAGCCAGCAAAATTATCTGAGTGATTCTCAAAAGATCTACATCATACAAGGGATAAAGATGTTCGCAAAATAGTAACTTTGTGGTTCAAAGAAAGATGTTAGCTCCAGTTAATACGATCTTCATGACTCAGGAGTCAGGATGAGCTTAGCTAATTGGTAGCAAAAAAAATAGGGCATACATATTAGATACCTGAAAACAACAGTAAAGAACAACAAAAATGAACTAGTCACGTCCCCTAAAACTTTTAGTTCCTTAAACAAGAAGTTCCAGGAAACGTAAAAAGTTCACACATCTTTGTGTATACCTGAAATTTAGTGCAGAAGACATTAGGCACATCAGCAAAGATAATATCCCACATTAAGACTCCGAAAATTGTTAACCAAATTCCACTCTCTGTATGTACACCCTGCCAGCCACCTCCTTCTCCAGCATAATACTGCAAAGCAAGCTCTTCTACACTGCATTGTTCTCCATCTTCACCATAAAATATGCTTTTTGTCCCTGGTTTAGAATTCAGTGGTCTCCCTTGAGAGTGAACCTATATCGTGGTCATTGCTCCAGTCACATTCTTCAGGCAAAATTAAGAAAAGATTGACAGGATTTCTGATATAAATATAATGCAAACAATGGGAACCAAACACCACTTATGTTAGTAATTAACATTTACCTCAGGGATCTTCCTGTTAACAGACTTTGAGAAACATGGGATTTTCCAGCGCCTTGGTGGTTTTCCCAACCGCAGTACTCGCCTCTGCAAGGCCACTTTTGAACCAGCACGCACCCATGGATCACTTAAGCCATTTTCTGCAACTCGGAGGCTCTCATCAAGACATCCTAGATGCTCTAAGTCAACAGAAAGCCTCAGAGTCCAATATCCCCTTCTTCCATCAGAAAGGAAATTAGATAGCAGACGTTTTAGTAGTTTGATGGCGTCATTGTACCTTTAAAAGAAAAGCATGGCAATTAGTAATTGCTGAACGATATGCACATGTTGCATGAGAAATTTATCAGCATAGTATCTCAGACTTTTCATCAAAAAATGAACTGATCTTTTTCTCCTATGCTGCCTACATGCATCCAATCCGTGCATCATTCCTGATAAAACTTCCTTTTTATGGATTAAGAATGACCAATCATTTATGACGTGTATGCTGAGCACAGAGTAAAACACTAAAACCATAAATCCATAATGGTAAACAGAGTAAAACACTAAAACCATAAATCCATAATGGTAAATATAGGACTGAACCTGTTTATTTTAAGAGTTTCAACTGAAGTTTATTCACAACCGTTTATAACTCACCCATAAGAAATGAAAATATAAAATTCTTCTCAACAAGGAACAAGGGCAGAGCTAATCGACAGAACACATTCTCAGAAATCACCCTTAATTCTTAAACTTGTAAGTAAAAGTTTGACACGGTTTCCCACGCTCATCATATTAAAACGGTAATCACCGTGTCACTTGACAGCCTCTCGAGGAATGTGGTTATTTCCATCTTGTAGCTTAACTTCACATGAGAATTGTACAAGATATATATGTACAAAGGCCCAAAAAATAAAAAAATAAATAAAATAAATAAATAAATAAATAAAAATAAAAACTCAGTCAAGTTTAACATTTATGAAACAATAAAGTCATCGCTGGAACTATAAATGTTTTCAATTGTAATTCCAGAAACAACTACACCTTGTTAAACAATGACTACTTTTAGCGCCCTTACCTCTTCTCCCGCTCAAGAAAGGAAACACCCAATAAGACCACTTTAGAGTAGACCCATGAAACTGAAAAACATGACAAAAATATCGATGCTGATCCACGAGTTAATGAACCAGAATCTTCCATTGAAATGGACAGGCGTGAGTCAGAAATCTCTATGCATCTTAAAACCATCTCAGAATTGCTTTCGTCAAGAGATTCATCCATAATTTGTGCAATACCAATAGCCTGCAATAGTTATATTTTCCTTTGTCAAAGAAGAAAAGTTTCAGTGCCATGTTCACATAAAAGATCACAGGCATACCTCTTCCTAAGCAAGCAAGTGATTCCTATTTGGAAAAAATGGCTCAATTATTATACAGTTGTAAGAAGGATATTTCACTATGCCTAAATCCAAGAGTAAAAATGATGACAGATCCTGCTCTCCATTAAGAAAGAAAAGCCTCTGCAAGAAATAAAAGTCATATGATAATGTATCCAACAAAATCAAACATGTCCTGACCAACTTAGAGATAGTCCAAAAAAATCACCTCAGCACGCCAAATTAAAGATTCAGCTATTGCAGATATGCGAACACAGGCTCCAGTTCTTGTTAGAACAAAGCTCATGAGTCTCTGGCTGTATTATCAGAAATAAAGGATCACATATAATAAACCTACGTTATGCAAATGATGAGTACCAGAAGAAAATTACCTTACCGAGTAACATAATTGCCTGAAGATAGAAGCAAATCTATAGTCTCTTGCTTTTTTGTACCATGCTTGCATTTCTAAGGTGTCAAACAGTGGCAAGAAAAATATTAGAAAGACTAAAAAATCAAATGCGATTCATTGCTCATGATATTCCCTTTTCATAAAAGTTAGGATAGATTAGGCACCATCCAGTTTATTACCTTGCCTCCAATGAATGCAGGAAAGAATTAGAGATAAGGAGGTCATGCTAAAGACTCGTGTCTTAATTTTGATTCCTACGTAATAGGATGATTATGCACAAAAAAGGGGGGGTGCGAAATTGAATAATGTACAATGATTTCAGAGAACTAAATCCATGTAGAAAGTTTTTAAAGTGATTTGATTCCTATGTAATAGGATGATGATGCTAAAAAAAAGGAAGAAATTGAATAATGTACAATGATTTCAGTGAACCAAATCCATGGAGAAAGTTTTTAAAGTGTGGACAGTTAACATACCGACCACAATAATCACCATTAGAGAAGCACTATCCAGTTATATAATACAATAGCAAAAAAAATGGTTCACACAATGAAGTAACTAAAGAATAGCTGTTCACATGGCTGCTAGACTAATGCACTGTGTTTCTTTTAAAAGCTTCATGGCATAACTAGCAAATATTTTGTTCAATCAAAACAGAAATTATAAAATATATGGCCCGTATCTGTCCACGCAGTAGGTCTGTTTCTGTGTAGTCATCAGAAGCCAACATTGATTTAGGAGCAAAAACTATGGAACAAATCAATTCTAGAATGAACCATCCGTAATGCTCCATTTCACTCAAATGAGGTGGAATAGTCAATAATGATAAAGGTAAATATTAGATGCCAAGGGAAAAAGTCCCAATGACTCAAAAGGCTTGGTCAAAAAGAAAAGACACAGGAAATCAACTGCAGCTGAATAAACTGGGTAATTAAATTCTTCTAAAATAGGACATCATTAACAATGACTAGGTAACTTGGAAAGTAAAAAATATCAAGCAGAAAGCACTATGTTGATAATCCTATGACATCAAACTTTTAAGCGTAGAACAAAAAACTGTCATAACATAATCGTAAGCAAGGCATAATCATTTCTACCAACAATGGAAATAAGTAAAGTTTTCTCATAATACATAGATAATAGCACATGATGAGGTGTGGGTAAACTTGACATGATCATGCTACATTATGAACTGGGTGTAAGCAACAACAATTCCGACTACACAAAAGAAAATTCATATTTTAGGAACTAAAAATAAAAATAATAATAAAATAAAATAATTAAAAAAAAAACAAAAAGAAACCTTGTTAAGCATACGTAAAGCTTCCCGAAGCTCATCAACATTAAGTAATGTCAAGGCTTCCTCTAAATTGCTGTCTTCTAGTTCATCCGTTGGCGAGAACGAACATATGTAGCCTACTTCTGTATGTGGTGTAATTGACAAGATTTTGTTGTACTTTTCAGCAAAATACATGAAAATGTGTTTGATTCTGATTATAATTTGTCTAAATTATGCAGAGAAAAAATGAGAAGGATGGTGGAATTTTCCCATCCCATGAAATATGTAGTCAGGATTCAGTAGAAATCAGGTGGTGAGTGTCATGATGAAATTATGATTTTGACAAATTATAATGAGAATCAAACATGGCGAAAAAAACCACGCAATTCAACTGCTTTACCAGAGAGATCATTTATTGCTTGGTTGCAGTCAGATATCTCAGGGTATTTTATATTAGACATCCGAAACCAAGGACCTGAAGAAAAGAAAGGGGGGGTGATCAGATTCGATACAAAAGCTACAGTTACTTGGCATAGTAACATTTAAGTGAAAGTAAGACCCGTCATATGGTATTCCAACATAACAGTTCCTTAGTTCTCCAACTTCAAGTGATATACAAATCTTTAAGAACTTAACTCAATTGCTGAAAATGAAAATACTTCTGTTTTCTGTACAGCTAAAACTTGAAACTCTTAACATGTAAATCCTTAAGAATTGAAATTTCCAACAACAATTCACTCAAAACAAACTGATCTCAAATCATAATGGATCAACATATCAATGTACTGACCTTTTCCTGTATAAAGCCGCGCAAAGAGCCTCTGGCTATCATCTGAAAGTGAGCCAAATGCTTCTGCCCGACATAGAATGAACAATTCTCATTACAAATTCATAATCAGATAGACGATATATGAATTACTCTGTTAAAAGGTGCTTAGTATTGTACCTAGGAAAGATTTCTCATCAACAGTAAAAAGATGAGGATTGCTCTTTAAAACCTCTTGTATTAACAGAACGACGTTACGCTGATACCTGCCCAGAGGAGTAGTCTTTGCAAGTCTTACCACATGTAGAGCATGTTGCCATAATGAATTAAAAGTCTGAATATTATCACGATATTTTCCATTAGGTGATAGCTCATCTTTACATACAATATGAATTGGGACGACGGACCGAGAGTCCTTAGGTATAGAATTTATGTAGCCCTGAAATGAGAGAAATAAAGCGAACTATCATATTTTATGAAGGACATGAATAAGAACTGATTCTTTTCCCAGAAGAAAAGCTGAATCTTGTGAAACTTCCGTTAGAATATCTAGAATTTCCTTCTCATAAGGTGCATTAATATTAGTCATAGAAAGCAGATTGCTCATATTTTGTGTTGCCTTATCATGCTTTGGCAACTGGAGACATCATTGGCAAAGAAGACAGTCAATATTTAAAACTGAAGTCCGAGATAATCAGGAAAATTAATCGAGATGTAAATTCTATTTTATTAAGCAAACTCTATTACCTCAAAGGTCAAGTTAAACATCTCTATCAATGGGGAAAGATATTTAGCTAACTCCCGTGGTAAATAACCCAAAAGAGTATCATAAGCAGAATCCGCATAAAGAACCTGATCAAGAGGTAAAATGGGTTCTTAAATGACAAAGAATAGATGTCAAAGTGAATACAAGATCAAATAAGAAGCCAAACCTTGACAGCATTAGGATCCTTAGCATTCTCAGGATCTCTAAAGAGACATAACCTTGCCCCAGGATCTAACTCCTGAGCATTACTAAACTTACGGCCAACGATATAAGTTTCAAGGGCCATCATAGACACATCATAGATCCTCCACGAGTTTCTCCATAACATAGTTAGGCATATCATTATCCAAAGCTAGCGGAAGTGCATCACTTTTGTTGTTAATTGAATCATCAATGAGAGGGCCGCCTGTACAACTTGCTAACCAATCACTTTGCAAAGAGATAGAATCTATAGAACTGTTTTAGATTACTATCGCCCACTTCCAAGTCATCTGACATATTTGAACTGCAAACCGTGTCACAAATAATACTCTTCTCATTATCAGATAGAATCCCTTGATTATCTCTGTGATTCAGTTGAACGGGCTGACATTTAACCATGGGTCGCAAGAAGTTTAACTGAAGAAAAGTGAGCTGACTCAATTTACGTTTCTTCCCTCTAGCTAGGCACTTGTCTGAAATAATCAATTACATAGTAATCATCTTTAGCAAACTAATTCAACTAATGAGAACAAAAATGAAAATAGAGCACTCGGCAAAAAGCATTGCATAAAAAGAAAGCTTCATTCTAAATTAACTTCCCACTCTGGCTGTTTCACAGGGAGCTCAAAAATAGAAGGGGAAAATAGAAAATGCCATGGACCTATATAAAAATGAAAAAAATAAAAGAAAAAGACAGGTAGAGAATCCAAGAGTAAAGTTAATATCTTAAATTTTTCCAGGCCTTCATTATTCAATGACTGTATTCAATAGAACTTAGCTGGGTAGCACAAGCAACAGAAACTGCTTTCTTCAGGATTTCATAAATTAAAAGAACGATACCAACTCAATGTCATTGATCAAAGCTTGTAACGAATGTGAAGGTTGGGTAAATACTTTTAAAGATGGAAAATAAATATCCAGAAACTACATATAAATACAAATCCATATACATAATTGTTCCAGCTTAGCTGAATCAACCCCACATCATCTTAAAATGAAAACCGCAAACCAGAACTAGTTCTTGAATACATTTGTGCAGTCAGAGTAGCATAGAAAATGACCCCCCCACCCCACCCCCGGCCACCCCAAAAAGTAATTGATTGCAGTTCGAAAATCATGAACAGTTGAGAAACGGCAATTGCATTATCCTTTTCAAACAGGAACTTCCCGCAGCCAAAACTCAAAAATGAAATAAAATATATTAACTCTTGGAGCAGATAATGCAATTGCAAGAAAAACTTGGCGACTGGGATGAGAACATTTGGCAAAACTTAAGAAATCTGCATTAGCACAAGTAAATGATAAGTTGTTATTAAATACATCGTCTTTTATTGGTTGATGTCAAAAACAAGTAACTTACTTTACTAAATAATTTTCCTTTTCTGTACTTTTAGTTTAAAAATTAAAGCTTTAAGCATGTAAAGAAAATGAATTTTTAACCTGATTAAATAGAGGATTTTGCCCTCTTACATCTAATCAGAAGGCAAATTGCCTCAGGGCGGGTTTCTCCTTTTTACTGTCATTAAGTTAAATACGAATTAACTTATATTGAAAATAGCCAAGCCAATTGGCAATAAATTGTAATCATGCTTAAATTGTGGCTAATAAAGCAGAATATTTTATCCATCAAACTTAAGAATAAGTGACTTATTTTGACAGTTTTAAGTAATTTTTCTACCTAGAAGCAATTTTTATAAAAGAAAAACAAAAATTAAATGGTGATTACCCAAATGAGAATTGATCAAGTTATTATCTTCTCCAGGAAGCTCAACTCCACAAATTGGACAATTCACGGATTCTGCCAAGCGACTGCCGTCAGATTTCTCCACTGAATCCTTAATATCGGGTTCATCGTTTTGGGATAGACTCCAAATATTCTAGCATTTCCAGAAAATGAAAAAAAAAAATAAAAAAATAATACTAATAATAATAATAAAATAAAAATTATCTCACCGGGAGACCAATTTAGATGGTTTCTTCATGAATTTTTTTGTAAAAATCAGTACCTGGGGAGTAGAGAGGAGGGAGTGGCGGAAGGGTAGGGAACGACGTCGTTTGCCGACCAATCGGACCAAGCTTTCACGTCCTTCCAGCATTTTTCTCAGGCTCCGGTTTGTCTAAAGCCCTTCAGTGGCGGATTTATGCAGACGCGGGAAGTCGTAATGCACGGTAATTTCGGGAAAGGCTAATTTCACAAACCATCCTCAACTTTTGAGTTAAGAATCAATTTCATTCTCAACTTTTGTTTTCACACTCAACAGCCCCAACCTTTAACAAATCGTCCTTTTTCCACTATTCCAAAATATTTTCAATGAAATGACGATTATATCCCTTAAACTTTTTAAATTTTGAAAAAAAAAAGTTTAATAATAATAAAAAAATTAAAATGAAAAAAAAAACCAAACTCACCTCACCCCCCCCAAAAGATTGGCCGCCGGAAATGTTTTCATTTCCGGCAGCGGCATTTCAACATCCAAAAGGGGGGTGAACCCCCAATTTATGCCATTTCAGGTAGCAAATGGGAGGGATTCACCCCTTTTTTTGGCTGCGAGAAAGAGAGTGAATATCACCCCTCAATTTGCTGCCAAGATTTACCCCTCTCTTCTTTAGCAGTCGTAAAAGGCAACAAATACGCTCGTTTCCAGCAGCCAAAGTGCTACCAAAAATGGCAGCGCTGCCATTTCTGGCAACACTTTGGCTGTCGTAACGGCATCCTAAAATAGGGGGTTAATCCATCACCCCCTCAAATTTGCTGCCCAAAATGGCAGCAAATTGGAGTGAGGGATCCCACCCCCCTTTTTTGTCGTCAGAATGCAGCCATTACAGCGGCGGAATGGCTGGCAACCAGAATGTTTCCATTTTCGACGACCAATCTTGGGAAGGGGTGGGGTGGTTGGGTTTTCTTTTTTTATTTTAATTTTTTTATTATTTTTAAACTTTTTTTAAAAAAATTAAAAAGTTTAAAGGTTATAATCGATATTTCATTGAAAATGTTTTGAAATAGTGAAAAAGAGGATGATTTGTGTACATTTATTAAAGGTTGGGGGCTGTGGAGGGTGAAAACAAAGGTTGGGGACGAAACCAATTCTTAACTCAAAGGTTGAGAATAATTTTTGAAATTAATACTTTCGGAAAATAATCCCACCGGTGTAATAAAAAAATATTATATTCACACCAAAAAAAAAATTATTGGATACACTAATATTTTATTGCATTAAAAGCTCTTCTACTTTGTTTAATACTATAATTTTATCCTCAATACTTTTATCACCTTTTTTTAATTTTTTTCTTCGTAAGGAAGATATTAATTACGAGTTCCCCAAATAGTGGAGCAAACCATAACGGATACAATCAAACCAATGATTGTGCATGGGTGATGATAAGGTATATTATGCCAAAGTATGAGCAACTGTATTCTCTACCCATGGAATATGTTTAAAATACCACATTCAACTTGAGACAATAACGACACAATGTGCATGAAGAGGGGAGTTTTGGTCTAAATTCTGTTGGTTTACGCAGTACTTGTACCACCTTTAGAGCATCAACTCTCACTTCTTGTATGTGCAACCCTTTATCAGCAAGTAAATAATGATTAATGCATGATTTAAAACTATAAAAAAATTACCATAATTATTGATTTATTTCCATACTTTAAATTGTTGGTAATGAGTATTTTTGACCGTATAAAGATATGTTTGTACGAAAACTAATGGCATAAGCAAAATCTATTAACGATGAAACGTAAAAATAATTGAAAAGAATAAAAAGTGAAGGATATAATTGTGACAATGAGTAAACTCTAAGGACCTTTGTTGTAATTATTATGTGGTGCAATTGTGTAAATATATAGTTGACCTCTTTTTTTTCTTTTCTTTCTTGGTAATTGGCACAAAAGATCCTTATCTTTGAACAATCTTGTAAAATTGGTCACTGACTATGAATTTTTTTGCAATTCCACCACTACATTCATATTTTATTAGCACAAATCATCTTTGACGTTAAATTCATCCTGTTAGAAGGTTATTTTTGTCTACTTATACTATAAAGTGAAAATATGCAAATCAAATTCCAAAATAATGAGTATTATTTAAAAAAATGAAAATTAAAAAAAATAGAGAGAGAAAATAAATGGATTGACTAACGAAAGCAATTGTTTGATGCAAGTGATAACTAATCGAAATAACTAATGAATAAGAAAAATAAATAATTTTTTTATAAACATTTTTTTTACATCTTTGTTGAATTAATTATTCTAAAATCTTTGTTCAATAACTTAAATTAGGTTAGGATTCTCTTTGAGTCCTTCTAAGTCTTGAAGTGAAAAAAAGGCCTTTGTAATTTCAGATGGATTTATCTTTAAGGATGATTTGTGCTAATAAAAGATGAAGTTAGAGGTCAAATTGCCAAAAATACATAGGTGTGGACCAATTAAACAAGAGAGTCCAAAGGTAAGGACCTTTTGCGTCAATTATCCATTTTTTCCCTTTCTCTTTTTCCCCTCTTTTTTTCATGTTTTGAATTTTTAAGAGAAAAGACTAATACAAGTATACTATAATGTTTACGTCTTTACGATAGCAACGGATTGTAACGCAAAATCAATATTTAGTATGTTTCCTACTCTTCGACAAAACACAATCAACTTATATATTTTATTATAACACATTAAAAAGTTTAACTTTTTTTCTTTCTTTCTTTCTCTCTTTTTTTTTGGGGGGGGGGGGGGGGGGGGGGGGCAAACGG
>CAVNYN010286441.1:0-15594 GCA_963692815.1 Nyctanthes arbor-tristis | reverse complement strand
CCCCCCCCCCCCCCCCCCCCCCCCCCCCCCCCCCCCCCCCCCCCCCCCCCCCCCCCCCCCCCCCCCCCCCCCCCCCCCCCCCCCCCCCCCCAAACGTTTAACTAAGCATCAGGGCAAGTGGTGAATTTTGATAAGTCTGGAATTCTCTACAATTTAAATGTGAAGCAATCTGATCAAGCTAGAATCTCATTTATTCTTGGAGTGGCAACACCGTTGAATTGTAAAAAGGTGTCTTGGATTGTCCTCTTTGATTGGTAGGAAGAAGAAAGAAGTCTTTGGCTTTCTATGTGACAGATAGTGAAGAAAGCTACAAGGATGAAAAGGGAAGCTATTGTTTAGAGTAAGTAGAAATGTTCCATCTAAAGTGTTGCACAAGCTATTTCAGACTACTATATAAATACTTTTCTATGCGATGAACTATAGTGGATGATGAACTCCTTCTGGTGGAGCTCAAACAACAATGGAAGAAGGGGAATGATTATGCATCAAAAAGGAATTTGGAGGTATGGATTTAATCTTGCAATACTTTGGGAAATGGGGTTAGAACTTGATCTCTAATCCTAATGCTCTCACACTTGATCTCTAATCCTAATGCGAAAACCCCGCTCAAATCGGGCGGTTTTGACCTGGTTTATGAACGAAAGCTAGATATGCTTACAAAGGGACTTCCTACCTGGATATTGGGCCAAGCCGGGTGGTAATATTTGACCCATCAATGAATTTATGAATAGGTTTTATGATCACTGTGATGATATGTAAAATTTAAACCAGCTTGCAACGCTTAAGTATATCAATTAAATAAAAGGAGTCGTGGTACCTATGTACCGCAGCTTTTCCATCAAAAAATCTGTTAGTAGAGTTTTTTTAGACATTTTGTTTCCTATTGCGGTAACCCGTGTGATATTCTGAATTTTTCAATCTTTTTAAAATTTTTTATTCTCTTTGTCTAATATGTTCACCATTTTGAAATAAGATTTACTATTAAATTTAATAACTAGTAGATAATTATCATCATTTAATTGTTTAAATTATAGATAAATTTGATTATCCAATTGTCTAACCAATATAGATAAGTGTCTATATGATGAAATTTGTAGTTTATAATTAATAGAAATTAAACATATATATATTTATAATTGTAATTTTTCTTAATTTTTCCCGGTATGAACAAATATTAATAATTACGACTACTTTCTTAAGAAAAATATATGACTTCATTTATGTATTATTAATTTATATAATTTTCATGTTGCCTGACTTTATTGGTTCGAATAAGAAATATTTTCAAAATATACTACACCGCCCTACTAGTAATTATGTCATTTATTTAAATATATACAACTGCTTCCACAATTGATATTCTATGTTAACTGGTCGATTGCTGACAAATATATGTGTGCTTTATGTGTGTGTGTGTGTGTGTATTGAGCTACTTGTATACTTACCCGATTAGGTGGTTTGAAGATTGCTTTGATTATCTAAATATAAAAGGAAAGAGATAATTACGAATTTGATTGATGCACTTGCCCAGTTAAACGCAAAGAAAGAGATAATTAAGAATTTAATTGATACACATATTTGGTTAATCGAAATCTAAAGAGTTCTAAAGGCCAAAAGTTCCGCCTCAACAACTAAGAGATGATTAAAAATTAGTATGCAAACTTAAAAGATATAATAAACAAAATTCTGAAATTTTGAAAAAAAAAGAATAAGGTGAGCAGATAAATGGATTATTAAAAATTATTATGCAAAATTAAAAAATTTATCTACCACTTAGTTAGTATTATACGATTATTATTAGAGTGAATGAAAATAAAAACATAAAAATAAATGAGATATCAACTTGACATAATTATGACATCAAATTTCTAATTCCCTTAGGATGTCAGTTTTACGTGGGAAAAATTAACACACTACTTAGTTAGTATTATAAATATATAGATAAATTATCTATATATTCTTAATGGAAAATTAGTCTGCGGTACAACTGTACTGCAGTTTTCCCTCAAAAAATTTTTTTGGGAATAATTTGGACATTTTAGATCATTTGGTCATCTATACGGTTTATCTTATTACTTTTTTTTTTAATCCAATAATTATTTTTTAGATTTTTTTTCTTATTTCCTTATCCACTTGTTTTCCTATTTACCGGATTTTCTTTCTTTTCCTTATCCGATGGCTTCTTGATTTAGGAATTAGGGTTCTATTCCCTTTAATAAACAAATATGGAAGACCTTTAATACAGTAAAAAATTCATGCAACAGAAGAAAATTTTTGGAGTAAAAATAATTAAGATAAAATTTTTATGATATGTTTGTGTTACTATTTTTAGTTTTTATTTTCTATTCAGAAACTTTAGTATTGAATTACAAATTAGAAAAATCAAAATGAAAATTGAAATATGAAGGCAATATTCTCTAAGTGAATATATTCATGAATGAGACTTTAAAATAAACTATTTTATAGAGTAGGTTACTCATGTATATCTTATCTTATGATGATGTCTTCTTAAGCATTTTGATAGATTTATCTATATTCAAAGTTTTTTCTTCCGATTTTTTAATTTATATACATATATATATATCTTATCTAGGAAGTATTTTCTACTTTAGATTAGACTATTTTCTTTTTAACTACTATGTTAATTTTTTACTAGGTATTTCACCTGTGCGGTGCAAGGTAAGATCTAGTGAAAATATCCTACTCAAAAGTAGTTTAATAAGAATTTAGAGACTTGATGTCATAAAAGAATATAAAAATTTTGACCTTCACAACGGCAATTTATATTGTAAAAGGAAGTCTTGGATCAAATGGTGCCAAATTTTTTCTTACAATAAAAAATTTGTCACCTACATCTAATCCAGATAGAATTTTTGCTTAATCAATGCAGTATTCATGTCTTGTGATTATAAGTCTCGTGCCACTACACAATCTATCTGAATAATAAAAACTCTATAACAATATAACATAATAGTAGCATAACTATCTCTGTGATGCATAACAATCAGTTAAAGTTTATTTAAAATTATATGTCAAGATAGACGTTAATTGCTTTGTGAACTCTAAAATCATTCTTTTATCTTTCCTCCGCAATAAAATGTTCTATTTAGAGTAATTATTTTCTTATTATTTGGGACTACAATTTGATAATAATGAGGTATTAATATAGCGTCAATGAAGTGGCCTTCTTACATTTACGTATAACTTTAGTGATATAATTGTTGATAATTAAAGTGGAGAGGCCTAATTGCTATTAAATTAAAGTTCAATGATCTAATTATTGATAATTAAATATTATTATATATTTGTAAGTGAAGTAAAAATTCAGTGACATTTAGTACAAGTAAGGCTGTTATAATCTATGTTTCCTTTTTTCCTTAGTGACAATGTAAACAAAAAAGTACCACGAATAATTGATTAAATAAAAAGGATTCATATAACACACAGCGACAATAAATTTTTGATAGCAGAATTCTGACTGTGAAGAGAGCCTGCAAGAATATTGAAAGATAATGTAGCAAATTGGATGGAACTCTTGCAGAAAAACACAAAAAATATTCACTTGGTACAACTCATTTTATTTATGTATGTATTTATGCATGATGTATTGTACTTTGCTTGCAGTGTAGAAGAAAATAATATCATATTTTATATTATATCCGTGCCCACCTTAGATGTAAAGTTAAAAATGAAAATAAAGTATAACTATCACTAAATACAATAAAAGAAGTATCCCAAAAGACAAGATACTAAAATATCAAAAAACATCATACAACACCAATATCATCGCCAATGGTGGAACAAAAGAAGTCTCACTCATGCATTGCACAGGAAGACTAATTCCAAAATTTCTAATAATAAACAATAAAATGTTGAATAGTTTCCCTACATCAAATTTGTATAGCAAAATCAGTAAATATACAGTTTTGATTTAGTATTTGATCAAATTAGTGTTTTTATTAAGAATTTATTATTAATAGTTACATGATTATGTACACGTTTAATGTTTCATTATAATTTAATTTTTAAATTATCTAATTTATTCAATATTATAAACAATTAAATGTTGAATAGTTTCCTTACGTTAAATTCGCATAACAAAATCAATAATTAAATATACAATTTTGATTTAATATTTAATACACTAAATTGATATTTTATTAATAATTTATTATTAATAGTTACCATCTTATGTACACGTTTAATGTTTCATTATAATTTAATTTTTTAAATTAGCTAATTTATTCAATATTATTATTTAACAGTCTAATATTGCATATTTGGCATGTACCATGATATTTGTTTCCACTCAATACACATTCGAATAAAAAATTTCATACCTATAACAACGTGTATCCACTCCCACATATCTTTTTAATTGGATAATAATAACTCATTTTATTATGTGTTGGTACCATAATATATTATTTTAATCTAATAAATAACCAATATAATAATTAAAAAAGTAGCATGATTTTAGAATAACAATGATTAGAGGTCTAAGGATTAAAATGATAAAAAATATCAAGATGACAAAATTTGTCATCCAAACTTAATATATTTTTTTTATCTTTCAGACTATCTACAAAACTTTTTAAAAAACAACTAAAAATTAGGATTAAAAACAATTAAAAATTAGAAAATTTTTGTAAGATAATTAATTCAGCACTAGATTTTTTTATTTTTATGAATTTTTTATTACTTTGTGTTCGTGTAATTATATATGTGGAAATTAAAAAAAAAATATTTGACGAATATTTTTATAGATAAAATACGTAGTTTGTTTTATTGTAATTTATATTTTAAATCATCTAACTTATTAAATGCTATTAGTTAACAGTCTAATATTGCGTAGGAGTTTGTATCATGATACATATATCCCCTCGATACCATTCGAATAAAAAATTGCATACCCATAGACAATATCAACCCAAAAACCTAAATGATATCCCGTTTTATTTTAAGAAAGTACTCTTAATATTCCATTAATATTTTAGTCTACAAAGAAATAATATAATCCTTAAAAAGTAGCATAATTTTATAATTATAATCGTTAGACTTATAATAATGATAAATTAATTATTGTATTTATTTATTATAGAGATTTTAGATATGATGAGTCTTACGAAGCCTACTTTTAGGCAGGAAAGATTGAGAAAGATCTCTCTAATTGTGCCAGACAAATTAATTAATTGTGCCAGATAACTGTTATTTAATATGGCTTTGTTTGGTAACCATTTATAATTGGCTTCAATTTATCAACCAATTTAAATTTTAAATTTTCTACACACGGCAACACACCATTAAGCCACCTCTTTGATGTTATATAAGCTTTCACATCGTTCTAATTATTAACTTCATATAGCACGATTACATTACGCCACCTATGTAAAATTTAAATTTTAAATTTATTTATAAACAACTCCATTTTTAAATCTTTACCAAACATTGTTTGTGAGTAAATTATTTTTATATGCTTTTAAATTGAGTCGTTATGATATTACTTTTTTATATATAATAAATATGGTTTAATTGACGTTTCATAGTTTACAAAATCCTCATTACAGTCACATAGAAAAATAAAATGTTTGATTTCATCTAAGAATGACAATTGATTGGGTCCAGTCAGGTATCATATACCTGTTACCCTATCCATGTGCCCATCCCTACTAAAATGGGGCACGGGCTGAGGACGGGTCGATACTGGTAATTACTAATTTGTTGGCCTATTTATATATCTATATATTTTTGTTTTCATTTTTTTACCAAATGAATAGTATTATAAACATGAGTCTATTTCAAGATGGAATTACAAATTGAAATTACTAAACTTTCTTGATAAATTTCATTATCTATTTACTTTTCAAACCATTAGACTTTTTGGCAAATATTTTTGTTTCTGACAAGACATTGTTAAATGAACGGGATACGGGTAAAAAGTATGATAAACTTCCCCGTTCAATACTCAAGTTGGGCTGATTTTCTTTATTCCATCACCGACCTAATTGCCCGTTTAGTCGAGTATCTCCGTCTTGATAGGGTCAGGTACCCGTCAGTATCGGGTTTGACGGAATCACTACTGAGTTCACTTAATAACATTCCATATCGAGTAAGATATAATAACTATTAGTTAACAATAAGATAATTAAAATATTACAGTTCAATGTAGCTAAGCATACATTATTTAATATTTCTTACTAATATTAATATATAATTTATTCTCGTGCAATGCACGGATGAGAATCTAGTATGACATAGAAACCACTTACCCATATATTTTAGCACAAATATTTTTAATGAAGGTAAGCCATATATTTTAGCAACAAATGATAATAGTGTATTCTAATTCTGAATGTTAAAAATAATAATAATAATAATAACAATAAAAATAAAAGATCGGAAGTAACACAAAGATTTTTTTTTTTGGGAAGTACAGTAACACTGTGATTGTAATGCACAGTAAATAAAAAAATTAACAATGATAAAAATTTAAATCTTTTAATTAATACACATAGGAAAGCTGAGGAACTCGTAGTGTATCATTAATTTAACATATAATAAAAACATTGAAGAAAAATCATTTATATCAAACATTTAACTTGAAGTTCCCATGAAATATTTATTGTCAATTGTGAATTTCATTATTTTAGAAAAATAATGTTTGTTTACCATTGACCTAACGGTTCAATCAATCACTCACCTCTTGAACTAGTGACCCAATGACCCGATGGCCTGTCCGGGTCAATGATCGAATCTATCTGATAACTGTGGTTTTTGTTTTAAAATCTTTATAGGACGTTATTTATTGTTTATTATACATAAATATTAAGAATAAGAAGAGTGTGGTGGTTCAAACAAGTAGTGTAATAGTTAATATATTCACGTCTTGAGCGAAAGGTCATGGGTTCAGACCACACACATCCCTCCCCTATTTCCCTCCCTTCCCTAGGGAAAAAAAATGAAAATTATTACTTGAGGAAGAAACGCTAATCCCATTTTAAAAAAAAAATACTAATCACAAAACAGCTCTATAAAAAAAAAAATCACTAAGCTGTCAAGTTACAAAGATAAATTTGATGATCTTCTACATAATTAAAATGTGACACATTTATAAAAAAAACTTTGTCATGAATATATTTTTCCATAGCTTTAGTTATTCTAAAGGAGAGAATAGACTACAATTTCAATGTTCGGCAACTCTTGGTTTATATATAAAATCGCTTTAGTTATCCTAAAGGAGAGAATAGACTACAATTTCAATGTTTGGCAACTCTTGGTTAATATAAAATGTTATCTGGAAGTCTCTTATCGATCTCTTTTTAGCACGCACTAGTAGATAATACTTTTACAACACCAGTTTATAGCAAGTGCGTTGCACGTGACTTTGGAGCAACGTCATGGGTTTACCTTTAGTTTGGCTTTATATTTATATATGAAATACTTCAATGAATGTTCCTTCATATTTAAATTTATATTTATTGATTTTCATTCAACTAATTCTTTACCATCAAAATATATTTTCTAACTACAAATTCTATACTAACTTCCACATAAAAGCGCTCTCTCTCTCTCTCTCTATATATATATATATATAATGGATACTGTAACATTTCAAATTTTATCTTGATAATTCTAAAATAGATTATGCATTAATATAGTAACCAATAACCAAAAAATTAATCAAGTTTCTCACATTCATTTCATGTCTTTACTTGAGTGGTGGCTGATAAGTGTGTATTTACACACTTATTTAAGCCTTTAAATGAACAAATTATTAATTACTTGAGCGGATTTCTACTCACAATTGTTTAAATTTCATCTTTATAGGTCAAAATCACCAATTGGAAGGAAAGAAAGTAAAAGAAGAGCAAATGGACTAATTCTACAAAGGGATTTGAAGTATGAAGACTTGTTTGCACACTTGAAAAACTTGAAAGACCACATTTGGAGTCATTTTGAAGCTTAACGATCATTTATAATAGCTTTTGAAGTTTTTAGACTCAATAGAAAAGAATTGAGTGAAAATGACTAAAGGTGCAGGAAAAAGTGAAGTTGGGGAGCAAAATGAATGAATCTGAAAGTAGGCCTACCCGCGGCCACCCACGGCCTTATTATTTTTTCTACTGCCCGCGGGTAGGCCGCGGATCCGATTTCAATTTTTTTGAGCCCCTCTTGTGCAAATTTGGAGAGTTTGGTGTCTTGTAACCCTAAAAACATGTTCTCCCATATAAAATACTCATTCTTCATCCATCTAAGGGGGTTGTTCTTGGAGGCAAAATTAGGGCAAAGTAAAATAGAAAAGGAAGAAGAAGAGAAATTTTGAGAAGAATTACAAGCTTGTGCTTCTAAGGGTTAAGAATCTATCTAAGGGAAGGATTACATTCTTATACTTGTATTTCCTCTTTATTTTTCTCGTTTGCAATGTATTTCATTAACTCTCTGCTTTGTTCCCTTTTTGTAATGAGCTAAACAATTTGTTGTTGGAATTTTTGGTGTAGCTTAACTAAGCTTAATTAATATCAAGGCATGCTTTTCTTGTTTTGTTGTTTGTTCTTACATATAGTTGTTATGACATTTAATGTCCTTCATTTACTTGGATCTCAATAAATGATGTGTTGAGTGATTTGTATAGCTTTCGAAAGAGGAATATACATATTAGACCAAGTAACAATCACTCTAAGTTCTTGTAGGAGATAGAAATATTATCCTAGTCTTAGGTGACTCATTGAGGAATTTTCACAAACACTTAATGCAATTAGTTGGATTTCAATTGACATAGAGATATAGTAGGTTGATCCAATTAATTAGGGCTAATTTGAGACTCGAGAGAGGTAATTAGCTAGAATAGGAAAATCAGGTCTAACATTATGAATAAGTAACTTGCTTGTTAGCTTGTTTGTTTGTTAATTAATTAAGGTTAAGTGAAACCAAGAATCCCAACCACCACATCTTTATATTCACACAACTCCACTTGCATCCATTTTATTTAAGTTCCCTCCTTCTATGTGCTTACTTTCGTATTTTCAAGTCAAAATTTCATTTTAATTGTGTGTGCTTATTTTGTTAACTCAACTAATTTAACTAGAGTAATATCAATTAGCAACTCCTCGTAGGATCGACAACGGACTCTTTGTTCATTGTATTACTTGGTATGACCCGTGCACTTGCGGTATATTACACATCTTTAATTTCATAACAGTGGTAAATTGTTGACTAATATGAAATAACTGAATTAAATTATATTAAATAAGTTACATAAATAATATTTACGTTTCTTTTTTTTTTCTCTTTGTAGTGTAATGACATCCGTATATGTTCTATACACTTTTAGTTAAGGGTTTGATTTCACTCCTCTACAATCCCCTTTATAAAGTAAAAAAAAAAAAAAGAAAAGAAATACAAATTCATACTTGCTTTACATAACTAATTTATTGATCAATATGAATAAATTTAAAGTGTGTTTGATTATCAAAGATTTTCCATGGAAAATGGGGGTTTTCAGCTAAATTTCTACTTTTGTAGGGTTTGATTGACATTTTTTCTAAGGAAAACATTTTCCATCTTTTGGCCACGTGACCACATTTCCTTGAAAACAAAGAAAATATTTTTTCTATGGGGGTGTAGGTTTTTTGTTTTCTAGATAATTCACACTTTTTCAAGAGAATTTCACTTTCAATCAAACGCTTTACAATTTATTTTCCATGGAATTCAATTATCGGTAATTCAATTGATGAGAAAATATTTTCCTTTCAGGTAAATTCCATGCATGTAATCAAATGCATCATTAATGTATTATTAAATTTGAACTAATTAAGAATACTAACTAATGACTATTGCGCCTTACTTTCATTTTCTAACTTATGTATTTATTTTTATGTAATTAATAATGAAAATAAAAAAATTAATAATAATAATGAGGATAAATTAGGATTTTCAAAATAAGTACATGCGTTGCACATATTATATAAATGAAAAATGATAAGTGTAAAATTCTACATTTTATTACATTAAATTTTTTTTTTCTAATTTTAAACTAAGGAAATAACTCAAGTGGTAAGAGTACTCATTTATTAGTCATAGGTTCCAGTTTATACCTGTCCATAAAATTCCCCCATCTGTACCTACACGACGCTCTTCCGATCTGTTCTAACTTTAACATTGTTTCTAAATTTTATATAATCTTTAGAATTTTAAGATAAATGATATTCCTTCTATTAAGCGCTCAATTTATAATTTTCGAGCTAAACTTTTTGCAATTGTGACCTTTCAAAATAATTTCTGATTAGTCTTAAAACACATGCAATTCTTGCAATCGTCAAATCTATATATGGGATCTTTTCTCTTTCATTTTGGCACTTTTTTTTATTACGCTGATCAAATTTGATTAATTTATCCATTTTTATCTTCAAGTTGTTTCCCCATCCTTCTGTCATAATCTTCACAGTACCTATGTCAATACCAACCATTGTCAACCTTTTATATTAATTCTTGAAAATTAGCTCATATTACTTTGAATTGAAATCTTCAATTTGACATCTATATTGGATATGCTTTGACAACTACAATAAGATAAAATTACAATACTTTCTATCTTAAGCATTATAAATGGAAAATGAAGAGTTTTTTTCTTTTAATTAATGAATGAAGGTCAAATAAGGAATTTAATAAAATATGTAAAAGTAAAATAGAAAATTAAAAGATTTCCAATATCTGCACTTTTTATATATGGGCAATTACATTGCCACTATGATTTTTTATTATAACACCACATTATATTTACACTATAGTTTACAATATATATTTTTTCATAAATAAACCACAATCATTTTAATAGTATAACCTTACCTAAATTATTTAAAAAAAAAGAAATCAACATAAAATAAAAACAAAATTTCTACACACCACACTTCCCGTTCTCATCTTCCCCTTCATTCAACAAATGGCGTATCCTTCTTTCTTTGATTACTTTATTGAGATGCTGCAAAAGGTGCCAACTTTTTTAATTCCACTCATTAGAGCTGTGAAGTGTTGACCCAAGCCTGCTCCCAGAGTCCAGGCCATTGTCTCTTAGTCCAGCCCATTATCTCTTACCCGAGTAGATTCTCAGGAACCCTTGTACCGGGTCGGGTCGTTGCATCTTGATTGTTGATTCTTCAGGGCATTAATCTAAACCTTAGGTATGTGATATATATTGCTTTGTATCTGCAATTAGGGCTTGAGAGTTCATTCTTTAGGGTTCTTGTATTTCGGCGTGTATCTCTCTTTCTCTCATACTGAGTGTGTGTGTGTGTGTGTGTGATCCTTGGTGTGGATATGTCAGAGAGATAGATTAGGGTTCTCTGTTGTGATTACTCTTGGTGATCTGAGTACAGTAGGCCGTTAGGGGTGTGGGGTGTCTTCGAGAGGGTTAGGGTTCGTTCGAGTGTGCCCTAGTTACTGGGTTCTAAAATCTCCTTTGTAATTCTTTCTGATTGTTAGTGGAAGAGGGCTGAGCATCTTCTGGTAGAACCTCAAGCGGTAGGACGTAGCGGTTTTCCCATGAACCGTGAACCTGTCTTGGCCTTTCGGCCGAACCCCAAATCTTGGTGTTCATTTTATGCGTTTCATTTCTTTAAGTGCTTTCTCGCTCTCGCTACAAACCACAAACTAGTCTCGAAATTGTAACAAGAGCAATGAAAGGAAAATTATCCAAGCACAAATAACTGATTTTGACATTTAATTTTGTGTAATTTGCTTTAAATTTCCACTATTTTTCATAAACGTCTTCACCATCTCCATTTTTTTTAAAAATTCTAGTTGGACAAAAAGAGGGACAAAAAGGTGACAAAATTGACATGTGAATTATGTGATAAGTGTTGATGTAAAAGTGATGTGATGCGTTGAAAAACAGGATTGTGCCATGTGTCAGTTTTGTTTGATTTTTTGTATTTGTTTTTGTTCAAATAACACAACTCTTTTTTTTTTTTTTTCAATTATCTTACATGTATTAGATAGTAAAAGTATTCTTGAATGTATGCTAAAATTGAGAAAGACATTTAATACTCAAGACCCCTACCCAACCATTTTATCAATCCAATTTTTATCAGATAAATTAAATTACCTATTTATTCTAAACATTTAAATTTCAGTTGTTTTCTCATGGAATATTATGAAGTCAAAAATTAATTTTTCCTTATCAATTTCAATTCTCAATAAAAGTAGAAGAAAGACCAACATTAGTAGTTATGTTGAGTTTTTTGGAGGAAAAAGAAAAGAAAATTTAAAATGGGACAGGTAATCAGCATCATGGCAGGGATCAAAATTGGGCCGTGAATGGAGGAGATGAAAGAGCAAGGGACCTAGCTAAAGTCTGAATTGCAAATGCCAAAAAGCTATCGAGACGGAATAGATTTGAAGGGTGGGTGGTATGTTTGTTTATTAATTTTTTTGGGTGGGGGCCGGGGGGGGGTTATGTGGTGGAATAAGGAAAAAATCATGTTAAATAATAAATGAGGTTTATTAATGTAATGTGATTTGATTTAAGGATTTTTAAGTAAATAAAAATATTGTGGTGTGAGAAATAAATATAAAATAGTGGTAATATAATTGCCTTTTATATAAAGTGATAGTAGTGATTATCCAACTGTCCAACTAACACATACGCATGTTTGACAGCTAAAACCCATCATTAGGGGACAATTATTTATTTTTAATAGTCTATTTTATATATAAAACAAGATGGAGTTACAGGTCACCATCCGCTATAGTTAGAAAAAATTCAAGAATCTTATTGGTTAAATTCCTTTTTATTTGAGGGAAAAAAATCCATTCAAATGGGTCATGTAATGTGTTATGTTGATAGAAATGGAAGTTGCCTATTATTTTATCTAATAAAATGATTTCACGACATAATTTTATAATTCGTTACCAAATGCATTGCTTTTCTTTGTCAAAAGAAGATGAATAGTTGTATAATCGGAACTTAGGAGAGGAAGGGTTCAATTATTTGAATCTAAGACGACTATACTGGTACAATTGGAAAAGCACGAAACAAGTTGAGTAATGATCTACCGTCAAACATATGACTTCATCACCTATGTGACATTATTGTAAATATTGTGTGTCATCTGACACACCACATCGTGTGATGTAGGGTGTCAGATAATACGTATCTGATATGCCACATAAGTATTTGATAGTATAATACCGCCAAATATCTAATAGTAGAATATTTTTAGAAATCGGTTGCACTTTGTGAGTACAAGTCAAGGAACTGGGATGTAATTTTCCAAACAAATAATGAATTAATAATAACTAATAATTGCTATTTGAAAGGAACAAGTAGGGACAATAGTGTAAATTGCAGCCCCCAATCTCCGTATTTATTTATACACTTTCATTCCTAACATTTAAATATGTACCAATAGACCCCCAATCATTTAAAAAAATTGTGTCGTTTATCAAATAGATAAATTTCATTATTCAAATGTGAGGGTGTGTTTTGTAATGGCACATTCTATGGTGTCTATTGGACATCATATATGATGTCTGATGGGTTATATGACAGACATTTATTGAACATCATAGGGGATGAGTGTCCTATGATGTCCAATGGGTGCCTGCCATATAGCCCGTTGGATATTATAAGATAGTGTTCGATGGACACCATAAAAAAAATCAGTTTTCTAATCATGTAAATAAAATCCTATTATAATTGAAACTAACTTTCAAGTTTATATTAACGGTAGTATCGAAAAGTGACACACATGCTAAAACGGAAACAAATGTGTATATCATTATAATAATATAATAATGACAAAGATAAAAAATTTCACACAACTTCTTTGTCATCATTGGCCCTATTATATTATTTTGATGTACTCTTATATGGAGCTTTAATCACCCGCCAGACGTATAATAGGATTTTCCGCTAAACGTACGCTTGACGAGTGATAATTCGACAGTTTATGTGTGTCGTAACCCACATAGGGTAATTCATATATGCGTTGTCCAATTATCACCCGCTATGTATGCGTTTGGTGGGATTAAACGTCTGGTAGGTAATCAATTTTACTCTTATATGATCTGAAATCAAAACTTTATTCCAATTATAATGTGATTTCATTTAAATAGTTGTCAAAAGGACCATAACATTTGAACAATGAAGTTTATCCATTTGGATAAACAACAATCGGGTGTTTCTATGATAGAGACGCTACGTGTACGTAGTACACTCCTCTCGACTAGTTTGTGGGCATGTAGAGTCATGTAAATTAATATAGGAGAATGTGCAACATACATTATGTGTCTCTATTACAGAGACACTCCAGATCAAAACTCAAATAAACTGTGCCAAATTTTCAAACGTTGAGGTCTGTTCATTTAATTGTTGGAGAGTTAAATGCAATTTACCCAAAAATATACAAGGTCTGAGCTTTCCTCCCTCTTTTCCTTTTCCGAGTAGTAATAATAATGACTTCAAGAGGAGACTTACTGGCTTTCAAAAATAAAAAATAAAAAATAAAGTAGACTTTGCTGCCGTTGTATGCTACACCTAGTTTTCTATTCATTGAAAAAGAATGGAAAGAATTATAAAGAAAAAAGAATGAAAAAAGAAAATGAAAGAGGTAGATAAAAAATAAAAACTAAAAATAAAATAATAGTGAAAAATATAGAAATGAATGTCTAGAGCGCATGAAATTGAGGAAAATTAAAGTAGAGAAAATTGATGTAAGAAAAATAAACTTCAAAAAAAAAAGGAGTGGTTCGAATTGTAATGAAGTGATTATATACTTTAGTTCTAGACAAAAAATACTAAATTCGAAACACACACATAAAAAACAAAAAAATTGTCAAACGGCTAACCATAAACTGCTGAGCACGTAACTAACACGCGGCAAACAGGGAGGAACATATGGCCATAAGGGGAGGCAGTTTTTATCTATTTAGGGGATGTTTGATCCTCTTTACCATTTCTCTTTATAATCTCACCTACCACTGATTTGACCACTGATTTGACTACTTTTCATCTATAACCACAAATTTCAAATTTATATTAAATCTACACCACTCATTTCACCTCTTTATAATTTCTCTTTATAATTCAATTCAGATAAATAGTTTCAAACAACCCCTTATTTTACTAATTAGTCCACGTAAGGTGGGGCCCACAGCGGCACGCGATTGCATACTGCCTGAGCCTTTCAATCTTGTTATTAAAAACTCCCTTTTTACAGTTTGTTCCTAATGGGTTTTATACTTTCAGAACATTGTATATAATGGACTTTGTTACCATTTCTCTTTGGCTACATTTTTTTACACCAATCTACCTACACACCTAAGCTATCAAACATGAAACTTTAGTTTAAAAACTAATCTACCTACTGTTTGGATATGCATTCACAATATTCAATACGCATTTATATACACTTTTGCTGGAGGTGAAAGGACTGAATCATGAGGATTGCTTGTTTTCTTTTCCATTTTAACCGTTCTTGTACAATACACTAGTATTGGAATTATATGTATAGATAATTCAACTATAGGTTTGAACATTGTTAAAATCATAGATGTCTAACATGTCAAGTGGTGGACGAAACGTTTACTAAAAGTGTC
>CAVNYN010286436.1:0-10837 GCA_963692815.1 Nyctanthes arbor-tristis | reverse complement strand
TAGAAAATTAATCATGACTAATTACTCAATTCTATGAAAAGATTATTAACCCTAGAAGAAGGTTAATCTTTAAAATTTATATGAAATGAAAGCTAAAACTGAGTAACACTTACATGTAATGATAGTTCCTTGATGTGATTCTCCAATTTCTCAAATTTTCTTCTTGCTTGACCGAACCCTCATCTCCCGCACTCGCTATCTCACTACTCTCTCTTTCTCTCGTTCCCTCTGTTTCTTCTTTCTTTTGTTTTGTGTTGATTTCTTTTTTTTTTTATATAATATATATAATACAAGACCAAATGGTCAAAGTTGGCAACTTAACCGACTTTGCCTTCCCATTTCATTTCATTTGCATTTTCTTCTTTTTTTTTCCACTTTAACACTTTGACCCTTAATCTTAAGTTCGTATTTAATTAGGTCCCCACGTTTCACTGTATCACATGAAACGAAAGTAAAAAGAAAAATGTGGGATGTCACAAGTTGGATACTCCAAATTTGAATTACGAACCCATCGTCCATCATACTGATATTTTTTAGAGGATCTCAGTTGATTCGACTCTCATTTCATATGGTAGTTTGATTTTTTTTCCTTTTTTTTTTTTTAATAATGGGATTAATAACTTCTCTAGTCACATTGAACCCTCTTTTTTATTTTTTTTGAAGGAACACATTGAACTAATTTTGGTTTATCTATAAGTCATTGCTTTAGCTCTTCATCTATTTTTGTATTAGCGGTATTACAACTTTGCCTTTTTTTATTTTTTATTTTTTAAGATCAACTAGATGAACTTGATGCTTTCCTTCAATAATAATAATAATAATAATAATAATAAATAAATAAATAAATAAATAATAAATGAATAGACGAACTTGATGCCAATAAACTCATAATAAGGTGGACTCTAGTAATATCCATTTTCATCATAAAATCTGATTGTTATAGATTATTTTTCAATTCTCACAATGCTAAAAGTTTGCACAAAAAGTGGAGGAACCTGGAACCATGACTGAAATTAAATTATAATATATTATATTAACATGCAAACTCAAAGTTTCAAAGTAAGGGTAATTTACAGCTAGCGTTCTTAACCTTTCAAGTTTGTTGAGATTATATTCTCAACCTTTAATTTTCATTGTGGAGGCCTCTAACATTTTAATAGTGTTACACCTAAGGTCCCTCCAACGTTTTCCATATATTTCCACCGTTAAGGTCAAGGGTATTATCGTAAAATAACTACAAATTGAATATTTTAATATTTTTACCAAAAAATAAAAAAAAGTGAGGAGGGAGACCCTCCCCTCATGTACTGCCGGAAATGACAGCAAAGTACTGTCATTTCCGGCCAAAAATAGCAGCCAAAAAGGAGGGGGAGAGTCTCCCTTTTTGGCTGCCATTCTTAGCCGTCATTTCCGGCCAAAAAAAGGAGGAGAGAACCCCCTTTTTTGGCCCGAAATAGCAGCCATCTTGGCTGCTATTTTCAGCCAAAAATTGCTGCCAAAATAGATGGGAGAGTCCCTTTTTTTGGCTGCCAAATCTCCCCTCTTTTTTGGCAGGAAATGGTGGCCCAGATGGGCGGCCATTTCCGGCCAAAAAAGGGGAGGAGTCTCCCTCTGTGCTGTCGGAAATGGCAACACTTTGCTGCCATTTCCAGCAGCAGATGGGGTCCCCCTCACTTTTTTTTTTGTAAAAATATTAAAATATTCAATTTGTAGTTATTTTAGTGCTGTCATTTCCTACAACACATGGGGGTCCCCTTCACTTTTTTTGTTGTAAAAATATTAAAATATTCAATTTGTAGTTATTTTACTATAATACCCCTGACCTTAACAGTGAAAATAGATGGAAAACGTTAGAGGGACCTTAGGTATAATACTATTAAAAGGTTAGAGGCATCCACAATGAAAATTAAAGGTTGCGAACGTAATATCAACAAACTTAAAAGGTTAAGGACACTAGTTGTAAATTACCCTCAAATTAGTAGCAACCACTATAATCATCTTAATAAAAAATTTTTTTTTGAAGAATTCCGCTAAATGATAATTAGGGAAGACACCCAACCTCGTCTCACAACCAGTATACATTTTGAATTGTGGAAATCTGAAAAGCCTACCCTCTTACAAGTCAGACCTCTTGCCTCTTTTCATCTTTGCCCTCTAGTTTTCCTCTTCCGGCCTCTGAAATTGACACCGTCGCCTCTGATTCTTTTTCTTTTTGTACTGGTTCTCGCCCTCTCTGCTCTCGTTCCGCTGGCAACATTTCGACTTTCAAGCAGAATCAGATCGATCGATCGCCGGTTGTGGTGAATTGATGGTATGTGTTTTTAACTCCTATTCTCGACGTTATTTATAAATCCTCGATTTCCAGACCTCATTTTCCCTTTCGTATCTCAGATCATTTACTTGGTTAATAAACTAAAGGCGTTTAAGTAAATAAGTAATGTGGTTCTCCTGGAAATACCACTTAAAGGAAGCATCAGAGCAAGTTTGTACCAATTTTGGATTCTCTTTCAGATTGGTTTCTCCAACGTGTATAGTGTTCTATTTTGTGTAAGAAGACTGGATTTCTGTGTCTTTAGCATTGTTTAGTGATATATTTTCATCAAACAGCTGGGTTAGGCATTTCCAGCACTGATTTCCTTGGGCAATGAGTATCTGGCGGCTCAGTTGGCGGGTTCAAACCCTGTCCCGCCCCAAACCGCACAGGAGGCGAACCAAATTCGCCCGGAAGATGGCAGTTCGTGGGTTAAACAATCTTTTGAGAGGTGGCACACGGTTTGGTGGACCCAGATCAAAACTTCCTCCTTCTCGGACTAGCTTCATCGAATGGAGGAAAAGCTACATCGAAGAGCTTCATCGAATGGACGAAAGAACATTTCATGGAATGGAGAAAAAGTTTGATAGATTTGTGGATAACCTACTGGAGGAAAAGCTGGAAATTTTGGACGGCCGCATTGAATCAAAACTGGAGGAAAAGGTAGAAAATCTGGATGGCCGCATTCAATCAAAACTGGAGGAAAAGCTGGAAAATCTGGATGGCCTCATTCAATCAAAACTGGAGGAAAGGCTGGAAAACCTAGACGGCCGCGTTCAATCAAAACTGAAAGAAAAGGTTGATAGACTGGTGGAAAATCAGAACCAGCTCATTGAATCAAAACTGGAAGAATTGTTGAAAAAGTTGTGATCGAATAGTGTCAAAACTTAACAAAGGAATTTGTTGAAATGGGTGGGCTTCATGGAGGAAAAGCTTGATGGAATGGAGAAAAAACTTCAGCTAGTAAAGCAGTTTTTTGGCAATTGCCCCTTTTCATGGAATTTAGACGGCTGTTTTTTAATATTCCAGAAGTTCCCTTGGCCTTCCTTCAACTACTGATGCCAAGCCAAAATCAGGATATATGTGGTGATGTTTGTCCTCTTTGTAGCTTAAAATCATATTTTTAATTGGCACAACATTTTGTCATTCGTTGAATGGTAGACAAATTTAATCACGTTATTTTCACTTAAAACTTTCTGCGATCTCTCCTCATATTGATTCGTTAGGGATGAAGATTTAAGGCCAGGTCCTATATGTTTACAGGTGGCATGTATAAATGAGAAAGCACTACTACCATGTATGTGTCACCAATTGACAAATGAGCAAAGAAATTTTTGAGAATCAATTAATCCGGTTCTTACGGAGTTAACTTAGCTTCATGACTCCATTTTTATGTTTCTTTCTGAAAAGGGTCGGTAGTTTGGAAATTGAAAGAAATTTTATAATCCATGTCCGGAAGTTTTTGGGAAGAGTTTGGTGAGCTTTTATTTATGGAAAATAACCACATACAAAGGTAACAAACCTGGCAATTTGACATTTATATAACCAAATTACACAGAGCGGCTTCAACTTTATATATCTGAGTGTATCAAATTTTCTATTTCCATGCAGCTTTCATTTTATAAATTGTATATCGTATTTTTTACAACATTTCTATCAACTTTTTTATTTTTAAAAAGTATCTTTCACATTGACAAACCGGAAGGTGCCAGTTTGCGTAATCTTTGAACTCCTTCCATGACTGCAACTTGCAAGTGGTGGCACGTCCGCGGCCTGATCGGCCTAGTCGCAGCGACGGTTGGGTCACACCAGGAGTCTAATAAAATCGGGTTGAATGGATCGTGGTGGGGCATGATGATGGAATGGTGGCGCTGGTATTATTGGTGCTGTATAGCCCAATATCTTGGGCCCAATTAAGCCCAATGTTCTTAAAGAAAGAATGGCAGATTCTCATAACTGAATTTGTGTGGAAGGAGGACGACGACGAAGATGAGAGAGGACAAGAACCACCTTTGTCAATGCTTCGTTCTTCATTCGCTTTCCATCGAAAACATTCTCGTTTCAAACAGTCTTTCTTTCTCACTACGACACATCCTTTTTCCTGCACTAATACTTTACTTGAAAACCCTCAAACGCCTCCATCCTCAGAATCAAGCCACGCCCTCAAGGATGCATCGTCTGTCGACTTCGATTTTCTAGTTATTTCTAAAACAGTTATATCCAAATGTTCGCACCTGTGGGGTACTGATCAAGGTGAGAAATTTACCAATCTTTCGTTTAAAGATTACCTTTTGAGACTCTCTGCTATATCGCCTGAGACCATTCGTAGATTTTGGAGAATTTCTGTGTTGAAACCGCAAGACGTTCTTGAAATATTACGGGCTTTTGAATTAGACACTGGTAAGTATGAGATTGAGGTTAACAAGATTGAATCTTTGTGGGGAATGTTCAATTGTGCTATTGAGCAGAATAGGGATTTTGAGCATCTTCCAGAGTCTTGTAAGATCATGGCTTCAATGCTTGTACGAGCTCGGTCCTTTAAGGAAGCTGAGTGTGTGTTGTCAAGGAGGGAGAGTCAAGGAATTTTGCTGGATAGTCAGGAAATTTTCAGTTATTTGATTGAAGGGCATGTAGGGGAGTTTCATATAGATAAGGCTATTTCGATTTTTGATAGAATGAGGGATCTTTGTTTAGTACCTTCATTGTCCAGTTATCGAGCTCTTCTTAGTTATTTGATTGAGTTGAATGAAACACAATTGGCTGTTCGTGTTTATGTGGATGCAGTTGAGATGGGGATGGGAACGAGCTTAAAAGAAGATGGCATATGTGAGAATGTGATACGCCTGTTATGCATAGAGGGTAAAGTTCAGGAGGCTAGATATCTTATTAAGAAAACCATGGCCTTTGGAGTTGAACCCGGTAGTTCAGTTATCAATGTGATCAGTTCAGGTTACTGTCAGAAGAAAGATTATGATGATTTGCTAAGTTTCTTTGCCGAAGTTAGGTTTGAACCTGACATAGTAACTGGAAACAAGATTCTATTTTCTTTGTGTACAAATTTTGATGTTGAGAGGGCAAGCTTGTACATGCAGAAACTGGAGCAAGTGGGTTTCCGCCCTGATGAAAGGACCTTTGGGATCTTGATTGGTTGGGGTTGCCGTGGGGGGAAACTTAGAAATTCTTTCATATATTTCTCAGATATCTCGTCCAGAGGACTGAAGCCCCATCTATATTCTTATAATGCTCTGCTGAGTGGGATCTTCAAGGTGGGCATGTGGAGGCACTCCAGAGACATTCTTCGTGAAATGAACGATAGGGGAGTCACTCCTGATTTATCTACTTTACGTGTTCTTTTAGCTGGATTTTGTAAAGAGAGGCAATTTGATGAAATGAAGGCAGTCATTGGTGACTTGGTTGAACGTGGCTTGATTGAGTTCTCATTATCTGAAGATACACTAATCAAGGCATTCATGATTTTGGGGCTGAATCCATTGGCTGTAAAGATAAGAAGGGACAATAACAAGGCATGTACTAAAGCAGAGTTTTTTGATAGTCTTGGGAATGGACTTTATTTAGACACGGATCTGGATGAGTATGAGCTGAGATTGACTAAGGTTCTTGATGATTCCATGATCCCTGATTTTAACTCGATGATACTCGAGAATTGCAACAGCAGAGATAAGAGAAGTGATTCAATTTTAACGATGATAGACGAAATGGCAAGCTGGGGTCAAGAATTCTCTTTACCTGTCTTCTCAACTTTAATTAAAAGGTTCTGTGCAGCCCCCTTTTGTATCAATACTGTTGACTATCTCTTGAAAAAAGCATATCAATCAGTCTATCACCTTGAGGGAAAAACTTTAAATAAGCTTGTTCAGACGTATAGCAAAAATGGATTTGCTTTCAGGGCTAGGATACTTTTCGACGGGATGTTGCAGAGGCATCAAATAATTGAGAATGAAACATTTACTACCTTATTGATGGACCTATGCAACACAAGTAAATTGTGTGGCCTACGTGATTTCTTGCACCTTGCACGAAAATATAATTGGGCCCCTAGGTTCAAGGATGGTATTGCCCTTCTTGATCGCCTATGCCAACACAAATGGTTGAACGAGGCATTAGAACTATTAGAGGTCTTGCTTATTGTCAGGCCTCAGATGACACTGAACACTTTTCACACATTTGTTGAAAAGCTTTGCGGTGGAGGTTTCACAACCACTGCTTGCGTCTTGGTGGAACAATTCCCCAACTGGGTCAATCAGAAGGCTTACAGCAATATTGTTGGTGGGTTTTGCAAAGAGAGGAGGTTCACAAATGCCTTTATGGTTTATGATACTATATTAGCAAAGAAGATGTCCCCAGTTTTGGATGTATCTCTTCAGCTGATTCCTCATCTGTGTAGGAGTAATGAATTTGCGAAGGCTCTTGCATTGAAAAATTTGTGCTTGAAACAGCAACCTTCTGTCTTTCTTGCTGTACATTTAGCTCTGATGAAGGGATTCTGCATGGCGGGAAGGATTGAAGAAGCAGCTAGGCTATTCAAAGAAGTGTTGTTGAAGGAGCTAGTTCCAGATGCGGAGGCCTATAACATGTTGGTTCAAGGGTATTGTCAGGTAAACAACATGGAGAAAATCAAAGAGTTGCTTGGTGTCATGATAAGAAAGCACTTGAGCATCTCAATTTCAAGTTATCGCAATTTGGTACGCTTGACGTGCACAGAGGGGATGTTTCCTTTTGTACTGAGCTTAAAAGAATTTATGCTTACAGAAGGAAACCTTCCAGACTCTGTTCTTTATAATATTCTGATATTTTGCCTCTTCTCGGTGAATAACAGTGTCCTTGTGGATGCACTGATCGACGAACTTCAAATGAAAGGATTACAATTTGACAGAGTTGCTTATAATTTTGTTATTCAAGGGTTTTTACAGAGTAAAGATATTTCACATTCTCTGCAGTATATGATAGACATGATAGGAAAAGATCTTTGGCCAAGTAATCGTAGTCTACGAGGGGTTATCTCTTTCCTTTCTGCTAATGGGGAACTGGAAAAAACCTTGATGTTGAGTCGAGAAATGGAATTAAGAGGTTGGATCCATGGTTCAACTGTTCAAAATTACATTGTTGAAGCACTTCTTACTAGAGGAGAGCTCAATGCAGCTGTTGATTTTCTGAATAGGATGATGACGAAAGGTCTCATTCCTGACAATATCAAGTATGACTATCTAGTTAAGTGTCTTTGTCAGCATGGTAGAGTGGACAAGGCAGTTGATCTTCTCGACACAATGTTGCAGAAGGGAAGTGCCCCGGATTCTAGCAGTTTTGATCATATAATCCAAGGCTTCTGCAATTTGAATAACCTGGCTTTGGCTTTGGATTTTCATGCTGAGATGAGATATAGAGACCTCAAACCGAGCACTACTACCTGGAATATTCTTGTTTGCAGATTGAGCGAAAAGGGGCAAGCTGCAGAAGCAGAAAAGCTGCTCTACTCCATGATCCAGTTAGGTGAAACACCGACTAAGGAGATGTTTTCAGCCTTGATTGCTGAATATAGTTCCAAACGAAATAATAGCAAAGTATCTGAGCTCGTACAATTGATGCAAGAAAATGGCTATGCACCTGACTTTGACACTCACTGGTCCCTTATAAGTAACTTGAGCAACAACCGAGAAAAATCTGAGGGCAGCAACACTCGTGGTTTTCTGTCCGGCCTTCTTTCAGATTTTGGGTTTTCACGGAAGAAACCTAGTACCAAAACGAGATGACACAATGGATTGAGCGTGCTTCAAGTCCCCCTTCATCAGCGGCCATTAATTCTTATATTTCCCATGGATATACTTGTAATCACAGAGAACTGAAGAATCATTTTCTTTCTTATCATAATGAGGTTTTGAGCCGATTAGTTTCCTTTTCTTAATAATTATTTTCTTTTCTTTTCCCGTTGAATCTGGCACCATTTTTTTGGTTTTGTTATAAACCGATACTAACCAAGAAATTACACTTCTAGTAAGAAAAGCAATGGTTAAAATCCGTGAGCCTTCTTACAGTTGAGATGAAAAAGTTATTATTTATAAACTGGTTAGTTAAGTTAGGATTAGGTATGAAATCACCTGAAATATTTCAGGTCGGTTAGCAACTTGTACTCTAGTAACTAATGTCAACGGTTAGAGAATGTTAATGTCTTAATGCCTAACATGGACGGAAGATCAGTTGATGTTTAGCTTGTTGGACCGGATATGAATTAACTGACACGAAACAATTCTAAGTTTTGAGATACCGAATATGTTTAATGAAACAAGTTAATTCTGACACTTGAGATTTTCAGTATTCTACGGTTATAAAGGTTTTAGGTTTCGTGTGTTCTTTATTTTATACCGTTATTGTATCCATATCAAAGAGATGGAACAAGAGTGTGAATGCATGTAGAGATGATTGAGCAATTTCCAGTATCTCCCCCCCCCCCTTCTAAATCAGTGTAAATGGTAAATATATATTGATAAAAAAAACATAGGAATACAAGTACTCTGAGCATACCCAGACAATACAAATATAAAACAAATAACAAACATCAGTCAAATAGCAATTTCTAGTGTGTGACTGATTGAAAAGTTGTTCAATACCAAACCTCATTCAAAACATACCATCCTTAACTGAATTTTGACCAATTGAAATAGTGGATCCTTAAACATACATTCTCTCTCTTCAAAATGTGTATAAATTCACATGGCATTCGCCCCAAGAATTCAACTCAAAGAAACCCTTCTCTGCAAACTATCAAGATACAAAAGCATAATTCACTACAAAAATGAAGGTACGTGCAGAAGAGGCAGGTGCAGAAGAAGCAGGTGAACCTCCGAAGGATGATGCTCCAGAAACTGCTCCCAATAAAGGAATATCCAAACTAGATTTTATCATGAGAATTGTTGCTGTTATTGGTACCTTGGCAAGTGCCATAGCCATGGGAACAACAAACAAATCATTTCCAGTTTTCACACAATTCGTGCATTTCAGATCCCAATACAATAATCTTCCCACATTCGCGTTAGTGTTTTCTCTTTTATTGAAAGCATAATCAATTTACCGTCTAGACATATAATCTAAAGCTCAACTTGTGTCACGACAGGTTCTTTGTAGTTGCAAATGCCATCGTAAGCGCCTACCTGGTTCTTTCACTTCCTCTGTCCATCTTCCACGTTGTAAAGAGTGGTGCACGGGCAACTAGGACAGTACTAATCGTCTTTGACATGGTAATTTTCTGTGATTCAAATAAACAAAAAATATTACTGTAAGACAATATAAGCAATAGGTCACCTGAAAGTTCATCGGCCTTTTAAATCTGGAACTTACCTCTTAACTCGTTAATGATGAGACTTTAGATAACACTGCTCACTAATAAAATGTTTGATATTGAAGGCAACGCTGACATTTTTGACATCTGGGGCTTCTGCTGCAACTGCCATAGTTCACCTGGCACACAAAGGCAACGCTCAAGCCAGCTGGATTGCTATCTGTCAACAATTCAACTCCTACTGCGAGAGAGCTTCGGGTTCCTTAGTTGGATCCTTCATCGGTATTATTGCCCTCATGCTCGTGATTTTCTTATCTGCTGTTGCACTCTCTCGGAACTAATACTGCACAGGAAGCTGCATCTTTGAGCAAAGCAAAAGAGTGACTGTGTGCAACTTATGTTGTTCTAATTTCTGTTCCTTTTATACATTTTAACATCTAGCTACTGTACTCTATAGTGTGAGAGGTAAATTCGCAAGGCAGCTCAAATTTATTGTCAGGTGGCTATATTTAAGACTTGGCTTTAATAAAGAAACAATGTCATTATATATTTCTTTTAAATTGTCTGATTCAGTCTCTTTGTCAGATACCACACCATACAAACAGTTAAAATATGATGTTTATACTGTTTACAACTATTCATGAAGAAAGAAATTATGTATCAAACTATTGCACATACTGAATGTAATCTAATCTAAGCATCCAGACAATACAAAACAGCTGAGCACCAGTATATTTATGTGTCTGTGCATGCACGTACGTGTATAATAAGGAGAAAAAAATGACACAGGACATAAGAAACATCATGAAGTTTTAATGCAATTCATTTATGAGACGTGAAGAGCGGGTGACAAATTTTCACCTTTTAAACACTCAGTGCGCCTCTCTTGAGTTTGGACAAGGTTCTGAACCGAACAAGAAAAGGGGATCATCATTTACTTCTTCAATCTGGCTAAATCCGGGCTCTTTCTTCACCCTATTACAATCCATCAACTTCCTCACATTTTGAACACCATGCCAATCCCCACTCGAAGCATATATGTTTGACATTAACACATAGTCGCCGCTTTCATCCTGTCTCCTTTTGAGCAGCCACTCGCTTGCGAGTTTCCCCAGTTCAATATTACCATGAACCCTACAAGCACCAAGCAATGTCCTCCAAATGATAGTATTGTGTTCAATCTCCATATTGTCAATGAACTTGAATGCTTCATCCAACAACCCGGCACGGCCAAG
>CAVNYN010286433.1:5478-35011 GCA_963692815.1 Nyctanthes arbor-tristis | reverse complement strand
CAATCGTGTGGGACTCCTATACTAGTGGCCCACATGTATTGTTGCTCCAATGATTTCTCGCCACATGTGCATATAGTGGGAGATCATTTTTGCACCCATGTTCTCGAACGAGTTCAACACCGTTATTCGTCATTTCAATCCCATTCTCATCGAGGATTACAAGATGAGGAATTCCACTCACACCATACAATTCATAGAGCTTGTCAAGCGTCTCAGAATCCGAAAACGAAATTGCGACCTCTAGCCATGGCATCTTAGAGAAACTCAAAGTGGAAGCTTCATTATCTTCTTCATCTAGAGAAAAACACAACTTCAAACTTACTTTCTGATGGCAATGCGTCAAGAAACTTCACCAGTTTTCTTTCCTACCAAACTCTGGAACTTAACCTGGAAAATCAATCAACATTGATAAGAGATTTCTTAGAAAAGCCTACCTTATCGCCCTTGCCTACACGACGCTCTTCCGATCTCTCTCTGGATTTATCCTTAACATATATTTTCTTCTTGATATAAATCAGTTTGTAAACCAGGAAAAATGGGGGAAATTTTGGAGGATCAATTCAAAGATTTGCCCCAGACACCAGTTGACAAATGCTGATCTCCATAGACTTAAATCTTGATTTTTAAAGAGCACAAACCAATTATGTCAAGAAGAAAAGATATGTTAAAGGATAGCTCCCATGTCCAATGAATAACCAGCGTGTTAACGAATTCATTCTATTTCAAAATAGAAATTGGTCAAACTAATGACGCTCTTCCGATCTCACACAAATTTATCATGGGCTTAAGTTTCACCCTGTAGTCAAATTTTCTCGTTCACTTCACCTCATTAGTAATTCCTCAAATTATAATGAGAATGAGAATCGATGGCCCTTTTAGTCACAAAATTTCAATTAGAAACTTCAAACTGAAAAACCAAAGTGTACCCAAGTTTTATTGGATTTTAACATCTTGTGATCTCTAATACAAAGTAATTGGTTTTTCTGTGTATACATTTGCAAGAAATAAAGGAAAGAAAGATATATAAATCGATCATGAGGTAGTTAAGGGAATATATTTTGTTATCATTAAATAAAACAATATATTGATCAAAATCGTGTCAATACAATTAATTTGGGCATATTCAGGCAATCATGACGGTAGACAAAGTACTGGCATTGTGACATCCCAAATTTTATGGACCAAAAGTCAAAGGTGAAATAGTTAAGTTAATATCAAAATTAAATTATTTGGATCAAAATCTAAGTAATCAAAGGGTTTAAGAGGAGAAATTAAAGGTTGAAGGACTTTTGGGTAAACAGGTCTTTGTTAAGGACCAACTTAAATTACTTACAAAAGTTGAGGGGCCTTAAGTGTAAATCTCCCTATTTAAGCAAGAAATCTTATATTTTGGAGTCAAAACATGCACACAACACACAGAACACACACTAAACACGCTGGGAATGGATGGAGCCAAGAAATGGAGAAGAAAAATTGGGAAGAAAGAGAAAGAGGTAAGGAAAAAAATGAAAGAAATGGGAGGTTTTGCACTTTTTAGCATGGTTTAGCACATGAGTGTTAGATTTTCTTCCACAAATCAAAGGAAGTACGTGAAGTAGTGATTTTTAGGGTTTATATATTTTGTGATGGATAATGATTTTATGGTTTATTTTTATGAATTAAGGCTTAATAATTGTTATATATGCCATAAAAGGATGTGTTTTAACTTAACAACTTCAATAACATATTATTATGAGATTGTCATAAACCATAGATGTGAGGTTTGGGGATTTTGTGGATTATAGTTAGTAAAAGTAATCTATGGAATTAAATGGTGCAAAAATTATGCTTAGACACGAAAATTCAAATTTTTATGCATGAAGTTCTGCCCCTCCCATTTTAAGAGGCCATAAATGATAGTATATGTTGAATTTTAATACGATACAAGTTGGAAAATGATCTTATATGAGTTATTTATCATCCAAAATTAGAATGACACCATTTGGAGTCCGGTAGGAGTTTTTATGACATGTTTTGTGAAGAGTGACGGTGCAAACCCAAGAACAGATTATGGGAGTGGAAAAATAATTTGGTGTTCCTAACTTAGTTTTCTTGAGCTCAATTTTATAGATCGGTGGACTTATATAAGTGTTCTACCTTATGGTAAAATTTCATAAACATATGATACCGTTATTAAGTAGAAGATGGTTTTCAACGGACATTGCCCAAACAGGGGAAAAATTTAACAATCCTTGTTTAAAGAGTTAAACTAAGTCTCGATCCAATAAGTTGGTGTTATGACTTTATGAAATAATATCATGGTGATTGAAAAATTGGGTGAAGTTGAGAATACATACAACTAATGAATGAATTAATATTCTATGGGAAAGGTGGGAGTTTGTTAAAGGCTAAGAGTTTATGTTGATGTACGGAGGAGATTTAAGATTTTAATATGTGATATATCATTATAATTCCTAAAGATATAGTGAAGGAAATCTAAAGAAATATAATGAAATAGAGAATTTATAATGCCAAAGAAGTTTCATGTTTAGTTTAAGTAAAGAATTAAATTACATGTGCGAATTGAGAAATAGAAAGAAATTAGATGTTAAGTAGAATTTTCATATGATGTCACAGGAAATGATAAAGATCAAAAGGAATGAAACACGAAAGGATGCTACTTAGCCGGTGAGTGGAGATTCTTCTCTTCTTTTCTGTCTAAATGAAAATGTATATTATACTTTGATTTCACATAATTCGTAATGTCTCATGATGAATGTATTTCTATGAGATTTCACGAAAGTTGATACTTCTTAGAAAAGCTCATGTGAATGTTTGTATGAAGTAATACTTCATAATTTTAAAGAAATGTTTGAGTTGAGACATGATTTATGATGTATAAAAACCCCTAAATTTGTATCCAATGTTATGATATGCCGCCTACGGGCGAAGGGGCCTATGGCTCAAGCTGACCAAATGAACGCCGTCTAGGCGAAGGGGCCTATGTGCTAGCTATAGCTCAAGCTGTTTAATTGTGCCGCCTAGGGCGAAGGGGTCATAAGGCACCTATGGCTCAAGCTGACGTCTATGCGCGTATGACTTGATGTCATGATCATGTGATGTTGGGTACTCTTTGGGAAAAATTCTTTGATGATTTTGAAATGAAATGGTTTTTTTATGATGTTTCTAGTGGATTTTATGGTGGTTATTAAATGAATGATGTTCACGATGTTCTCTAATGAATTTTATGATGTTTATGATGCTTTCTAGTATGCAATGATTTCATCAATATTGATATTATGCTGGAATGATGTTTTAAATGATGAAAACCAAGAAGTGGTTTGTCCATCTTACGAGATTTTGTAAAAGATGTATTTTTACCTTTCAAAGCACGTTTATTTATAAAACTCCACTCACTGGGCTACTTAGCTCATATGTTTTTCTAAATGATTTTCTTTTCAGGCAACAATCGGAGTTTGGGTAACACATTATGATCGAGCCTGCTACTTTAAGGATACGAGCCACCACATAAAGATTATTATGGTTTTGTTGTTACTATGAGTTATAGGCTTCGATAAGGTTAACTTACTAGTATGTATTTGGTGTTGTCATGAAAATTATAATCGGTTTAGTATATTTCTCCAATTATGAGGTGGTGTTATTTATAATGAGAAATTGGCAGATTGTGATGTACTAATGTGTTGGTGTTGGTGTTGTTATTGGGGAGTATACATATTGAGTTTTGTTAGTAAAATAAGGGAGATGCTGTCGAAATTTTCTAAAATAAGTAGCATATTCATGAGCCTTGACAGTAAATTTTATCTTCTAGTTGGAATTTACCGTCGGCGCACATCACACTTCTAGTAAGTTAGAGGTACTGGGAGAGAGGCGTGTCAGCCATCAAGAGAAACTAAAGACTCAATGCCAAAGACTCGAACCGGACTTAAACATTAGGATATGGTGAACATAATTTTGCATACACGTGTTTTAGTCTTGTGGATGATGCCTCCAATTTTGAGTTGGATACTTTCAAAGATTTGCTTATTGCGTGATGTCCCATGTGATAGATGGTGCATGTAAGTGCAACCCTCTTGGCTTTGATACGCCATGATGTGCGTCGTGTTTTAACTGCATATATATGTGTGTCTTTTTTATAGTACAGCATTAAGAAACTGATTAGCTTATTATTTTATGATATGCGATAAATCAACCAAAAAAATAATGCTTTTTCATTTATTTTTGTTTATATATATGTTGATGTTGTTCTTCATTTAGTACTATCGAAATCTTAATGGTATGACTGACCCTACCATTTGTGGATTAATGATTGAAACCCCGCGGATTTGTTTCTAATAATGACCCTACCATTTGTGTCATGAGAACCAAATACTTCTATTATTTTGTAATAATTAGGCAACATCGAGCCCTACGCAACTCCACTAGGATGTTTCTTTGCTAAAAGCAAAGAATAAAGATAAAAAGCATGTTTCGGGTTAAGCGATCCCATTGCACTACTGAATTTTATGATATATATATATATATATATATTGGGTATAAATATAAAATGTAATTAAAGGATAAGGGAAAAACCCAAAAATTATTTTACGTTAATATACACATAATTCTTCGGTAATTTCTCACTGGTTTTAATAACTAATTCGTGAAAAGTGGATTAATATTACTTCTTTTTTTTTTAATTTAATATCTCTTCGATCAATCAGGTTTAAATTAATGAAGACGTGTCGTTTTGTTGTTTAGTAAATTAGTTGTTGGGAATTTTTCCACACTCTCTTTCATGGATTATGATGTTCAAAGGATCCAAAATCCTACTTTTTCTCGTTTTACAAATCAAAGACACAAGGAATATTTCTAGTTGTCCCTCTTTAATAAAGAAAATCCCTCCCTTTTCAATTCAAAAACCCCACTTATATAAATCACACAGACATATGTAATAGGCAAAGAAATTCTTCCTCCATTTCTTCACTCAATCCTGTCTTAGAGTTCACTCCAAGAACTGAGTTTTGGGTAGGAAAAATGTCGCAGCCAGTCGAGTATTATCCCAATACTGTGACTAGACAGTCTTCATCCAACCCTAATGGATCATTTGGACCTGTGTTTATAGTCCTGGCCATCATATTTGTTCTATCCGCCGTTGCTTGTTTGCTCGGCCGGCTATGCAGCAAGCGGCTATATGACGTGGCAAAGGAGCACCACCGTCCCACTAAGGAGCACCACCAAGTGAAGGCCAAGCAGATGAGCCACCAGCCACTGGGGCCTAAGCAATGGGAGGCCAAACAAAAATCTAGCTTCCATATGAGAGATGGGGATCTAGAATTTGGATTTCATGACAAGAGAATCCCAAATGTTACTCCTAAAATGGGTGGAATTAACGGGAACTCAAGAGGGCCAAAGCCATATGATATTAATGGTGGCAGTGGCAGATTTAAAGGAGAAGTGAGATTTGCTGATAATTGTGTAGATTTCAAAGTCAAAGCATAATGGGATCCTCTCTGTGGGTATACTTTTTCTTTTCTTTCTTTTCTTTTTTTTTATTCCCCTTTTTATTATTACATTTTAACTATGGGTTTCTTTTCTTTTTTCAGTGTTTCGTGAAGTCATGGCTAAAATACATGACGTCGTTGTAAACTACATATAAAACGGTTTAAGTTGGTCTGGGTGATACAAAGGGATTTGCATTTAGTGTTATCATATATTGTAATATATACAATTGAATTATGTTGTAAAAATGTGAGTAATATTACACACATAGATGTTTGTATAAATATGTTTACAGATAGAGAGTAAAATTATAATTTTATCTATATATTTTCTCTTTCTTTTAATGCACAATATGTGGTGAAATTGATACCAATTGATGCGAACCCCGAAGCGTCACAACCCCCGAACCCTCAAACTATAGGAATCAAGCCCAAAAAAGCCTCGTCGGATACAAATTAGACCGAAGTTGTAAAATTTGAACCCGCCAAATTATTAATCAATGAGCTCAACTTTATAATACGCCACAAAGAACACGATTAATATTCTTTGATAAGTGAATATCCTCTTGAATCCACAAGAAAAATAATTGAAGACAAAATTTCTCAATTTGACAAAGAAAGAGAAAAAAAAAACCAATTTTATATCTCAACTTAATAATATTCGACACTCTTTCTGTAAATGCATTTGTATATTTATCTGTACAAGTAGATTAATCCAAAAAAGTTTACCTAGTTAACTACTACATGAGTTGTCCAGTTGCTTTACATATCTAATATTTGAAACTAGATAGAGATCTAAAACTCCATTAACGTATAACGCGCTAGCTAGAGGAAATAGGTTAAAACGTTACTGTTAGTAAAAATTTCGCGGAACTAAGTAGCGAGATGAAATACATACATACTTTATATATATATATATATATATCAATGTGGGCAGTGCCAGTCCTGTTGTTGTCGGCGCCCTAGACGAACTCAAAAAAATGGACCCAACAATGAGCAACAACGGGGGGTTGGAAGGGGGCGGAGCCCCCTTCCCAGGGGTTCGGGGGCAGCGTCCCGGAATTTTTTTTTTTTTAATACTATGTTTTATGATTTTTTTTTAATGTAATATGTTTTAATTCAACCCTTGTGTATTATGACTTATATAATTCTTTTAATCACTAGCATTGTTAATTGTATTACAAGTACAATAGACAATATAGTCAATATTTATTGTTTTACCAATTCAAGTATTCAAATCAATGCCTTTGTTGTTTATTGTCTTACAAGTTACAACTTACTATAATTAGCAAATGACAATTCAATTGTTTTCCTAATATGTTTTAAGTCCCAAAATCCACACTTAACTTATTGTCTTTGCCTGTTAAAATTCAATACTCAAATTTCAAACTAATAAATCAATACTCAAATTTCAATACTGATCCAAAATTCCTCACTCCTTCTCAAAACCAGTTAAACAATAAACCTCTTCAATCCCTAAACCAAACCAAATAACCAATTAATCATAAACCTCCTCAATCCCTAAACCAAACCAAACCAAATAACCAATTAAGTAATAAACCTTCGATGACTTCTTCTATGTGTGTTTAGCTGGAAATACCACACAATTGTATCTGTATTGTAGAATTTTAGTTTTCAACTTGCTCACAGAAATAAAACAAAGATAATTAAGAAAAAAAATTCAACTTCATTTATTAAATTCGACACTCTTCAAACATCAACAACCTTCAATAATTTCAATGTAAAGAAAAAATGACTAATTAAGTACGCATAAAGATGAGAACATTATTGATTATCTCTCTTTGAAATGTCAATACTGAATGCTGCCAGGAGAGACCATTATTCCAAATCAACTAAACATACAACTCTTAAACAAAAGTCGAGAAACTGATGTTGCATTCAGTATTATCACAGTTGGCTAATATCAATGATTTAAAGCTCTACATTGCCATTATGTTGCTGTTTTTCCAGAATTTTGAGAGCATATTCTTCAGTCTTTTCTTCGCACCAATAGCCAAGAAAAGAAAGTATATTATTTTTTGCACTAGTTAATTAATCAAGAAAATAAAGAATATACAAATATGAAATATACAATAATGAATTATGAATAAAATGAACAGAGTTTTACTAATTAATGAATAAACATTTGAATTTATTCCTGATTTCACCTTACCTCTGTTGACTGTTGGCGAGGCAATATTAGAAGTAGAAGGCAGGGTAGCCAGCAGGAGCGAGACGAGGCAGAGCTGAGTATGAAGCAGTAGAAAACGAGGCAGTAGTGCAGCGGACACGACGACAGGAGAAGGAAGAAGGCAGCAGGCAGCAGCAGACGGCGTCCGGTAGCACCGCGGCAAAAGGCAGTAGTGAAAGGTGGACTGCAGCGTCGCGATCCTCCTCAGGCGACGGTGATTGATTCACGACTGGCGACGGGTAATGGTGAATTGAAAGGCAAACGAGATTAATTAGGGTTCTTCAATTGGAAATTGAGGATTTGGCCTTTGGGAAATGAGAGATATTTAGCAATTTAGAGTTTTGGGTAATTGGGTTGGGGAAAATGCTGGAGCAAGGCATTTTCTTTCAGCCAATTTTTTTTTTAAAATATGCATTTTGGAGATTTTTTTTTAAATCTAAATTTTGAAAAAATAAAAAATAAAATTTTTTTGGCTTAACATGGGCCCTTAAATTTGTAACATTTGGGCCTTTAGTTTTAAGCCTCGGGCCTGAAAACATAAGAATAAAAAGGACAAATTTATTTTGGATTAGGTATAAGAAAACTAAATAGGCTCCTGTTGGTCCTGGCCTGAGGCTGCTGCCTCACCTGTCTCGACCCAGGACCGGCCCTGAATGTCGGCTAACTGCACTCAGTTATGAAATTTATGCAATTATTATTATATTGAACATTAGATATTTGTGAAGGGTTTTTTATTATAATTTTCCTATTTAAGAAGGCATCACGCTGCTACACACAATTTCCTTGTACAATTTCTTATACAACTTTCCCACATATAGCACATCAATTAAAAATCAAATTACAATCTAAATGATTCAATTATAATTCATTGCATACAATTTTACATAAAATTTTTATGTGAAATGTAGCATAATAATAATCCTTAAAGAAGTCACCAAATTATATGAAGTTTTACATGACTGAACAATTCCTTTTTTCACCCGACAATATTTTCTCGCATTCTTCCCTCTCTAAAAGCATTGCCAATAACCTCTTCCGTTAAATTATTCATTAAATTACTAATAAGCGTCCAGTATCTCGTTAAATTACTCATATATATATATATATATCACGATAATATTTTTTTTCCAATTCTGTTTCACTCATTTACTGTTAATTACGTATGTGTTGATCAATATTAATATACCCAATATCAGTATCACATTAAGATCTCACGACAAAATCTAAAATTCCAAAAATTTCTTCTTCGCATTCCCACAGTTGATCGAGGCCACATTAACCATGCACTTGCAACGAATTTGCGTCCGCACAAGAAGTCAAATTAATTAATTTGCAAAATTAAGTGACAGGTTATTGATGTTTAGTATGGTTGTGTCTTAATCTCAAATTGCGACTAATCATAAATTATAATTATTGAAACCAATCGAATTAAGTAACTTGGAAAAGATAATAATGTTGTTTTCATATTGACTAGATCAACCATTTTAAACCTTTTGTGGACACAAAACAATATCAACAATATCGACAAATAGAATAAAATATGTTACTATTATTATTATAAAGTTAATAATTTTTATATTTCTATCTGGATATCTGTAAAGATAACAAACTAACTAAAATCGAGCTCGCTAGATGTCATGAAAATTAATAAATTAATTAGCGAGATATTCACCATTAATTAAAAATTATATAGATTAAGTGGACCATGGAAAATTAATTAATCTTGCTCGATTCTGCATTTGACTCATTCAAAATCTAATTTTTTTTTTTTTTAGAAGTGTCATTCAAAATCTAATTATCATTACAAAATTCATTAAATTTCTGTAAACAAAGCACAAACATCCCCTGTATTGATCAAGACAAGAAATAATTAATTCATTTAACGTACAAATTTTCCCACTGTATACTTTTTGAATTCTAGATATCTACTCTTTGATTGGTCAAGTTTCCCTTTTTTTTTTTAAATAAATTAAATACAAGGGGATACAAAGGATGGCGGGGAAATTCGGGAAGGGTAGATGTAGTTCAAACCCAATACCTCATACCTAGAAAGTGATCACCTAACCATTGTACTGTCACAGTTCGAACCACAGGTCGAGTCAATTTTAACACTGCCTGAATGTGACCAAGAGAAATAAAGTAAATAGAAACAACCATTTCCTTACTTGAAAAGACTCTTATAATAAAATTTCTACACCAAAGAGATTCGGACCAGGAGTTCCTTTGACAACTCAGCAAGGATTATTTCGATAACTAAAAACATGAAATAGTGTGGCCGGATGATCTACTATGGTTAATTTTTACTCCTCCACTTGTATTCATAAAATGTTTTTATTTAAAAATAGAATTAGTTTTTGTGAGAATGAGTAGTTAATATGTATACAGTACAAATAACTCATGTCAAATATATAAATGTGATTGATTTAATCATATTATTTTTTAAATATAAATGATTTGTGAACGTGACGAATCGGCATACCTGTCTACTCTGTATCTCTAGATTATGAGTTTCGATGCAAAGTGTAGCCGAAACAGCATGGAATATATGAAAGTTGCTACTAACTAGCGGCTAGCTCCAACCTAGAAATTAAAAACATATCTATGTGTCATCAAATATTGACCATTGAATATTCACACGTGAAAGGGATCAGTCAAGGAAATTGCATGGCATTAGCTTGACCTGTGGCCCACTAATTTGACTCCACATATTGATTCTTCTTCTAGTTCTAGAAAATTATCTTGTTTCTTTCATTGAGTGCTTTGTTTTTTATTGGGTAATTTACACTTAGTCCCAACTTTTCAACTATTAAGAAATAAGAGATTACGTTATCAACCTTTATTTTTTCTTCTATAGGTACTCGACCTTTACACAAATCCCTAGTTAGGTCCCTACTAATGGAACTCATCTAAATTAGATGTTAACCATCCATGTGCAATACAATTGCCAAAACCAAGTCAAAGGCATTTTTCGTACAATACAAAAAGGTTGAAGACCAACAAAAAGGAAAAATAAAAGTCTGAGACGTGATCTCTTAATGATTGAAAGATTAGAGACGTTAGGTGTAAATTATTATAATATTGGCATTTTCTCCTTTTCCTCAAAAATTATATTATTATAGACTGTAATTCCATCTTGAGTTATGTTATTAGAATAAAAGTGAAAACAAAAAGTTAAATAAAATTGATATTATTATTATTATATGACATAATCTTATTTTTTAACACATCACGTGTCTATTTTGTCTAATTCTTTATGTTTTCTTTTATCCAAATAAAATTATTCTTTCATCTTATCTTTGCAAAAATAAAGAAAAAAAAGGAAAGGGTTACTCCGTCTTATCATGTACAATATGGTTGCGCTCACAACCTCCTCCCCTCCTCCTCTATATATTATCCCTTTTATAATAGTGTCTTTTGCACCTTCTAACTTGTTCTCGTGAGCTTTATGTAAATAAAATTTATGTGTGTTTGATTTTCTTTATGAAAACATATTATAATCCCATCTAACACTGATTTGACCACTGTTTATTTATAACTACAAATTTCAAACTTTATCAAATTAACTCCACTAATTTCAGCTCATTATAATTTCTCATTATAATTCAATATGAATAAAGATATTCAAACAACCACTAAATTTAGTCTTTTAATTTTCTTATATGTATTGATATTAACAAATAAGAACTAATAAAGTTGAATAATAATTAAATAAATGAGTATATTTAGAAAAATATTTATAAATTCTACTTTTCCAAAAATATTAATTAATTTTATTCAACTTTGTGAAAAATGATATAAGAGTATGAGACAGAGAGAGTAAAACGAAATGTTAAACTACATATTAGGTCTATCATAGATGATTTCAGATTCGTAAATGTTGATTTCTTCCTTTTATCCCACGTATCTTCATAACCGCCATTAGTGCTTCTTACAATTGTCTCGCCGCAATCATCAACCGCTACTTGATCCTCCTCAGCCGTCACTTGATCTTGCACAGCACACTCCCATATTAACTTCCTCTATAGCGTTGATTGTAATTTGTAACAATACCCCGTTAAATACGGTTTTTTTTTTTTCTTTTATAATATTCATTGGACACCAGATTATGCAGCGAGTACTTATTGAACACTAGATGGTATCTAATAAGTGACAGCCGCATAACTCATTAAACACGAATACCATAGAATGTGCGCCGTTAAATAGACGTTGGGGAGCCATTTCGCCTTTGACTATTTAAGCCCCTTCTTCTCTCAATTTCGATGCTAACACGATCCCTTCTCTAGTAAGAGCCTTAAGATTAGTATTGTTAGATTTAACTATCCACATAAGTAATAAAGTAGAGTTTTAATAATTATTAAATGCCATGTAAGAATGTTAAATTTAGCTATTGATATTTAACACATTGGTGGTGTTAAAATAATGCTTATAATTTAATTTTAAGTTAAAATTGGACAATGACTAAATTAATCCAACATATAAACAATATAAAAAATAAAGAAAATGAATATGATTGGCCACATGAGTTGTTAAAAAGATTCTTTTAACAACTCCATTAACACTATCAATGTAATTACATTTTTTAGTTATTAACTAATAACTTTACTAATACCTTAATTTAATACTACCAATGTGGATGTTCTAAGTGCCTACCCTCGCCAGTTTCCCCCTTTATCAAAAGAAAAAAAAGTAATAAATAAATAAAAATAAAAAGCCTCATTGCCTAGGACTTTTTTATTAAGCCCATTAAATTCTATCAAAATCTGAGAAATTCTAAAGAGAAGTAGTAGAGGCTACTTGCACACATGGCCCCTCTACAGGGGGCCATGTGACAAGAAGCCGGACCGATCAAAATCTCTCATCCATGTCAAATTAGTCACTTTCTCTAACCATCAAGCTACTGTTCAACTACTTGATGGTTATCAGCAAATAAAGAAAACTTTCCTTAATTCCCACGTATGAATCACAAAACTTGTTTCATTTGTGGCACAACACATTGGACCAAAATAATCTCTACATGGGGAAATCAATAACAATGTCTTTGTCAAAGGTCAAATTTTGTAAGAAGCTTCTTCGATTAAACAATTCTACACATCACAACGTGAACGCGCAACCAACTTTCTTGATTTCTTCTCCTCCAAACACATAATATTCTCTGTTCAATTCAACAGCTTCAATATAAATATATCTCCTCGTAGTTTTATTTGCTTAATCCCACCGAACCAATCTGCGCTTCTTCGGACTTCATTTCACACAGAGACATCAAGGAAACAAAACCCAGAAAAATTTAATCCACAAATTCTTGGAGATAGGCGGGCAAGAATGGAAGATCAACGGCCAAACCCAACTCAAGAATCGTTGAGTTCAGAAGATGTAATGGAAATGAGTGAAGATTTTTACTCCCAGTTGAAACTCAGCAATTGTTCTGATGTAGAAGAAGAAGAAGAGGGAGAAACAGAGGAAGAAGAAGAAGAAAATGAAGAAGAAGCCGAGGAGGAATTTTCATTTGTATGTGAAGTGGCGAATTCATCTCAAGTTTCGGCAGAAGATGCATTTGCAGATGGTCAAATCAAGCCCCTTTTTCCATTATTTAACCGGGATTTGTTCTTTTCCAACGAGGACGAGAAGATTCTGCACGAGAACTTGCCGATGAGGCCTCTGGTCAAGAAGGTTTTCGTGGAGACAAAGAATGATGCAGGCGTGACGACATCGTCGTCGGAGAATGACGACATCGCGGGACCTTACTGCGAGTTGAAGACGAGGAAGGTGGTGGAGGCGTCGCCGGAGGTCTGCAAGAAGAGCAACTCAACCGGGTTTTGCAAGATCTGGCGGCTGAAAGATTTTACGGCGAGGTGTAACAGTGATGGGAGGGATGCCTTTGTTTTCTTGAACAGTGACCACCCGCCGCCGTCCACGGCCGCACCCGCAGCGGTGAGTGGCGTTGAGAGAAAAAAGTCAACGACGAGTGTCAACGGTGGGAAGAAAACGGCGTCGTTATCTGCTCATGAGGTGTACTTGAGGAGTAAGGCGAAATCGGACGAGAGGCAGAAGTCTTATTTACCTTATAGGAGGGAGTTAATGGGAATTTTCACAAATGTTAATGGTGGATTAACAAGAAATATGCATCCCTTTTGAGAAATTTCGGGGCTTAACTCCATTGTAATTTTTACCCGTGCTCATCCGGTTCAATCAGAAGACTGGTAATATGTTTGACCTCAACACAATTGATTGATCAGATTGTATTTGAACCGGTCAAGAGAAGTTAACTTGTAATATGATGGAAAAACTTTTTAATTTTTTTTTTTCATTTAAATTTTAAACATGATTTTGATGTACAATATTTGTATTAATTTATTAGTATTAGTATTTGTTTAATCCAAAGATTTATTAGCAAAACTTGATTGTTAATACAAAAAATAAAAATAAAAATAAAAATACAAGGTCCTAAGCTACCTTGGAGACTACAATGACACAAACATTGGTCACATCTACACACTAAAATTTGTGGCAACAAGCTGGTCCCAAGATGATGGATATGCGAATCTTCGTGGCTTTATCACTGTTTATGTACAATGTCTTCTTTTGTTACTAGTACATTTTAATTGGTGGGTAGGGTTCGAATTCCTTGTACAATTTGAGAAAAACTTTAATAGTATTATCGGTACAAAAAAATTTGCATGGCATGGAATTGTTTAAGAAAGAGGAAGACCAAATTTGATAAGTTACGATCTTTAATCTTGTTCAATATTGCACACAGCTTTAACAGATGGGTCGAGGGTTGCTCTCACATTGAATATAGAGAGGTGAGGACATGAAGAAAACCATCACCCATAAATGCAGAGCTAACCCAAGTTGTTGTTTCAATCAGCAACATGAAACAAGATGGTAGTTAATATGTCTACCTCTACACACGCATGGGCTATTACCATATCTGGTGGCATCTATATGTATCTGGCTCTGGCGGCATAATACCGCCAGACATCTAACGGTAGTTCAAAATATAGGGAATCAAACCCTTGACCATATGTGTAAGGAACTAAGAAGAGTGCCACTAAACTATAAGGTCTTGACAATAATAAGGATATATTGAAAAAATCATTTGTATAATTTATTTTTCCAATAACTGTTCTTAATTTTTATGGAAAAAAGTAGATAATATTATATAATTTTAGGACAGAGAAAGTATTTAATTTTTCAACAACTCAAATTTGCAAAAATTTATAATTTGACCCAACTGTTTAAAAGCACTTTATACTTTCTAACTTAATTTCGTACAAACGGTTAAAATTACTTGAAGTGTCATCTCGACATTTTATCATGTTCTACATTTTCTAGGTTAAAATTACTTGAAATGCAACAGTTTTGCTATTGGAACTCATATTATTATTATGAAAAAGTTACCCCAAATGTGGATTTATGAACTCATTGAACTTATCATTCTGGTGGTGGTCACTATAACAAATTCATGTTGTACATTCACCACTAATTTTCAAATTTTCATGCTTTCAAGGGCCCGCCTCTAAAGTCATTGTTAGTTCCGTCGGCGTCAAGGATGAATGAGGGTGTGTGGTTTGGCCATTTTAGATTAAGAAAATGAAAGGATGAGACAGCAGTGGGAACCTTCTCTTCTCCTCTTGCATAAATACTTTCTGGCCTCAAGTACCGTCCACCTTCATTTTCAACACAGATTAAAGACATTGTAATTCTTATTGTTGGAAAATTATAATATAAGAAAGAAATTTTTTTTAATATATCTTTCTATTTATTTATGATGATAAGAATGCACATTAAAAAATACAAGCACATGAGAAAACTAAAAATTAACTTCAGTGCAATAGAGGTGAATAAACAAAACTTCCATTATCATACAATACAACAAAATGAAGTCAACTATAGAGAAGGGGGAAAAAGTTTAGCAAACTTTCCTCACACAAACACCCAACTAAAATTCTTCAGACGCCTCGAAAGCAAGTTTAATGTCATGCCGTGAAAATAAATTCCTACTATAGATGTGTTTCGGCTCCTCCTAACCTAATGGAGCAACTAAGAACTGCCTTGTCTATACTATACACTCTTGGAGCCTTTTGTTGTGTGGAAGTATAATTTTTACTTGGTAACTTGCAGTCTATATTCTATACAACCATATCACTAGCTGCATCTTTAGAAGCTGAGCTCTGAAACCGGTTTTCGATGCAGTATGTACCGTTGGAGAATTGTTTCACTAAGGGGTCGGATGCATCATCCGCTGGATCATTCTTTTCATAGCTCATAAATGCTCCCAAAGCCCCAAGAAATCCTTCATGCTGCAAAAACATTGCTTTTGCTTCACCTTTCGACCTGAAAAAGATGCAATGGGATTACTTTAACATGACAAGGAGGTGAGTAATAGATTGAGGACTTGTTTTGCATTCATTAGCAGCACGTCAATAGATGATTTTCTTCCAGCAAAAAAACCATTAGGACATTAAGATTCAGGAAAACAACCTCAAGCAAAATAAAATGATCCAAGTAGGACTATTTGAACCTTAATACAACAAGAAAAAATTAATGGGCAACTTGGGCAAACCACAAAATAAGTGCATGGATTAAGTGATAATGTCGGCTATCATAGCTTCAAATTTGTTAGCTTTCATTTTGTGCAGAAGCAACTTCATTTGAAAGGACTAATCATCCTCTAAAATAGCAGAGGTCAGTATGACCGACCCCACTCCACAAAATGATAAATAAATAAATAAAAGATACAAATAAAAAATATTTAATGCATCTGAATTGCAAATTACAGAGTACATATAATTTCAAAATGACATATCTGGAGCAACATCTTGAGATGCCATAAGCCAGTGTACATTGAATGACAAGAATAGGGCAAAATCAGTGCTGTCATTCCAAACGGTAATTTAGGATCTTACCAGAAATTAACTGCGACTGAAATTGTGTCCATTGTGTAAGCATGACCACGAATGAAAAATCCTCCGAAAAATATCCTCTTGAGTCCAAAGCGTAGTGCATTCAGGTAAGCTATCTGGAAAAGAAGAAGTTGAAGTGAACAAAGGGAAGGAACTAACTATTCTTGACAGTCATTCTGTGATCATTCAAATGAAGCATTTTTTTTTTTTTTTTTTTTTAAGAATTATAAAATTAGACAGTGATATTGTATACCAAGTCATTTAAATAAACATAAAAATTAGATAAAAGAATCACTGGATAGCACAGATGCATTTCTGTAGTAAGTTAAGCCATCTAATTGCAGTCATATGTTGGAAATTTTAAAAAAAATCAAGGTATGGTGGAGATAAGAATGATATCAAAAGCCATGTTATTTTCAATTAATATTGCAAGTACATATTCTGGTCCAAATTTGAAAACGAAGGGCCAGAAAACCACCTCATAAATTAAATATGCATTTTCAACATTTGCATGGTAAAAAATAAAAAGTATATAAGGCCAAATTAAGAGTGACATGCTAGGACGTCTCCAGCATTCCCATGCGCACCATGAAGGCTGCAGGTCTAACATTGCATATTGATTAATGTCGATTTTATGTAATTATCATGTTCGAGATAAGATGATAAAGATTTAATCTTACTGATCATGCTGCTATATTAGTAACATTAGAAAACTATTAATAATTCTAGTTTTTGTATTTTCTGAACCAATTTTCACAAAACAGAAAATTTCTCTGTCTTCTCTTAAGGGATGGTATGATGAAAGTATTCAGGGTACAAGAATTGCCAAGAAACTATTGTACTTCTGTGCCACACGCTCCAAAGGTAGCAACAGATGTAATGGAACTTCTGGAATACATCTTATCTCACCTGTCCAATGTTGTTTGAGATCATCCTTAACAGGGATCTGGCTATGTCTTCAGGTCTATAATCATCAAGCTCTTCTTCTTTGGATATTGCCTTGCCAAAGCTAGAAGCAATAGCTGTTGATGCCAGGCCGATCTGACACGATATGAAGGAAAATAAAAAAAGATAGATTAGCAAAATAATACAAGCTCAAGTGAGTCCACTTCATCCTAAAAGCTCATGTATGGAGAATCCCCCCCCCCCCCCAAAGAAAAGGGCAAAGAACACATTCGTAATGATTTAATCCTCATCTTTCACAAGAAAAGACAATCAATCATTCATACAGCCAGTAACTGCTTATGATTATAGTACTGCAATTATAAACGAAGTATTTTTGTAAAATAGGGGTTTGTTTTCAGTTAAATTTAGCTCCAGTAATTACCAATACTTCACATGGAAAATTTGTTTGCAAGTATTAGTTCAACTTAGAGGAAACAACCTTCTAGTATTCATACTTAAGCAGAAGATGAATACCATACATTGTACACAAATTGCGATAGAACTTGAATTAATTTCTATATCCATCAGAAATTATATCCTTTGCAGAGATCATATAGTCAAATAGCTTCGCCTTTTGAATCTCATTTCCATCTTGTGTAATTAAAATAAAGCATGAATCACTTGTTTAGTCAGCGCTAAGACCAAAAATAGGTAAGGACTAAATGCATCAAGGCATATACCTTTGAGTAGTCCATTCCACCATATATGTCCCCCACAAGCATGTCTATTGCTCGGTTGTTTCCCTGGTGACTCAACTCTAACAAGTCATCGAAACTGAAGATAGAGACAACAAGAACAAAGTTGTGACCCTTGTAAATCAAGATTATTGTTAGACAAAACAATGTCATATCAGGAAACATGTGAAACCTTGAAGATTGTACTGAAATAAAAGGTCTATAGAAAAATTACCTTTTACACTTGGTCAAAAGTTTTCCCAAGCCCAAAAATGTACCACCACCCACACTCGTTCCACTGACTCGCTCAAACTTGCTATCACTATCTACCTAAGAAGCATGCGAGAAATATCATTACAAGAAAATCTTTGCCGCATTATTTAATTGACATTGGCGATGAGAATTTGTATATAAACATATTTCATATTCCGACTTCCAGATGGACAAATGCCTTTGATTGGAGACACCATCAGAGCTCTTATTTATATACTTCTCAAACATGAACCTAATGAGGTGTTTGATTCTCATTATAATGCCCACATTATTGTTTGACCTACAGCTTATTAGAAAACTACTCAATCACAACTGCATATATCAAATTTCCATTAAATCTCCACCACTCATTACACCTCATTCTAAATTTCAACAAATTATAATGAGAATCAGACACCCACTAGATTACTTCCTTCAGGAACAACGATATGTCAAAAGAATTACCTTTATCATGCTGACCCCTGATCCAATATTCACAAGGAGATAAGGATACATATCTTTTTGGTCAATCTGCACATACTCTTTCTGACCATCTGTGTATGTAAAAGCTTCATGACGCACCGCCTAACAGATATGTGGTGAAAGGTCCCAGAAGCATATATGTTATAGACAGACACATAGAAAAGGGGACATGAAAAAAAAGAAAGAACTAGATGAAGAAAAACCAGAACTAGATGAAGAAAAACCGGTTTCCTGATGCAGAAATACAGTATTTAATGACTAGATGCAGCATCTTTCTAGAAGCAAGCCCTTACACGTGGAATGAAAAAACAAGACAGATTTCTCCAGTTCAAAGTAGCTACAAGATGCAGTTCATTTTCCACATTGTAAATGATTTAGATTAAATTATCTTGAACTTCTTTAAGATGGGGCTAGAACTAGAGAAAACACACTGAAGAACTATAGAAAACACACTGATATTGCAGCCTCTTTGGTCATAGAATTACCCAAAAAGGGGAAGATGGATGACGGATCAACAAAATTTTCACAATGATTTTGATTCCATATGTACATCAGTTTGTATTAAAGTTCTTCAAAGATCAGAACTCATTAAGTGCATTATCAATATTTAGCACTCCTGTTCTTCTTTCTTTATGTCCTCTCTCTTGCATATGCAACTCACAAATGAGGACACATTTTATGGGTAGTGGCTCTTTAAGAGACCGCTTGGCATTCATTCTCGGTTCACGTAAACTTGGGAAAGAAACTCATTCCCAGAGGCCGATCTTGGCCCAAATTCTCACAGTTCATTAATGTGGGAATACTTATGCTGTCGCGCCACCTCCCACTATGCCTGACATCCCTTTAGTGTTATCTTCCATAGTCAAGGTATGCAAGGAGTACCCTGCAATATAGCCACCGGGAATACTTGGGTTTACCCTCTACAGTTAGCAAGGAATCTTTTAAGTGTTGGAATCTAAGATAATCCAAGATGATTAAGGACTTCAATTAAAAACCAAAAGCGGTAGAATCCTATAACAAGATTCATGAACCAATAAAAAGTAAATTTTAAAAAATTGCCAAAGCGGCACTGACACTTGGACTTCATCAGAAGGGGAGAAAAAACCTATATATTCAACAAGGACACTTTCTTTAGAACAAAAGATCTTCTTCGTCAAAGGTTTGCATCAATATAACTTTCGAAATGGATGGTAATAACATTGCCGGAAGAAATAAAACTTATACTTTGAGTATGCTATTTTCTCAGATATCTCTAAGCAAGTATCAGAAGAATACCAAGACTATCATACTTTTATGCAGAAAAAGAAGATAAGGAAAAGTGAAAAAGGGCACACACCTTAAGCAAAAAATTTGCTCCATTGACAAGACAATCCATCTCATCTTCCTTGTCCAAAATAATCCCAAGCTTTTCTTTGAATAAATCTGCAAATTTATAGGCCCCACCACCTGTGGCCTTCAAGGAAATACTAACTGTTAGTTGTCTCCTTTGCCTGGAGGATTAACAACTCACAATAAAGGTAATAATTGAATGGAGTCGATAAAAATGATAATTCTGTAAGAAACTGTCATAGGTCCTCTACCCATGGCAATTAGAAGAAAGAAGCTTCGATTAATGACAAAACAAACCAATGAAAAGCAGTTTATCACGTGATGACTAGATTTTCAATTTCTAAGATAGGTCCTTTGGATACTGACTAGAGATTACGTTCTCTTACATTGATTTCTCCATACAAAACCAGGCATAAAGAATAAGGGAACTGGAATGGACAGCTATGAAGCAAGGTTACCTTAATAATATTTTTGTCACCGGTACGAGCCTGATTGCACTGACCACCTGAAATCAGTGAAGGACATTAAAAGACCGGAAAGTGCAAATGATAACATACTAATTTACCTCAACAAACATCTATAGCAAGCATTAGAAAGATTAATATGAGCAATTTTGAATTCATGGGCAAAACCACATCATGGAATACAAATTCACTTTCAGGCTTTTATTCTTATAAATTCATCTAACCAAAGTTCCAATATTATGATAGAAATAATTATTTTAATATTACAGGTAATTATAATTGGCTAACTCATTACATTAAATAATATATTTTTCTTACACCAAAGTTCTTGAAAAAGAAAAGAAATCCAACATATAGGACTTCCATTTAGAAGACAGCAATTCTAATTTGTGAAAAATAATTCAAGTTTAAACATATTACAGAAGCTATGGTACTTTGAGACTCTTTATATCTGTCCTTATGATTCAAAAGGTTCCATTTACCCTCAGCCTCAACTAGGGTATAGGCTTATGTCTCAAAGTGCTTCAAGGCTTATGGCTCACCTCGCAAAAGAAAAAAGTCCCCATAACCTAATTTTTCCTTCTAAATAGTGTGATCGCCCAATGCTTGTGCTTGAGACACACAAGACTTTCATTCTTCAATGGACAAACCATGAGGAAACATTTTCTATAAGAATGATATAAATAATACAATAGTCAAGAAGAACCAACGTTCAAGGCCCCTATCATTGCAATTGGTCCTATGTTTCTTACACTCCAGCTCCATTTCCAATTATACTAAGACAGTATATATACAACTAGCCATTCAGACTCGGTACTTGCCAACATTAAAGGGACCACGTTCGAACATCATTTTTGAAACTGTAATACCAGATTTACCACACATTACTCCATTCTATGACAAAACAAGGTCCATAAACCTGAAGCAATATACACACATGCACACAAGAAATCTGCTCTCACCTGTGCACTCCTTTTCATTTTTTTTTTCTTTTTTTCTTTGTCTTCTTTTGGGTGGGGGAATAGATTTGGAGGGAATATTTAGTGACGTTGAAAATATCAATAATATACTGAAAATGCAACACTTAAGCCAAAAAAAAAAAAAAAAAATTCTTCAACACCTCTTTTTGTAGCAAAGACTTGAACTTGTTTCTTAACAAGTTCACTTTTTAGATGCTGGCTCACAGATTCACCTAAATGCAGTGTAACCATGAACGATGCATAAATTCATTAGCTCAACTTAAATCAAGGCCAATATGTAACAAATAGTCAGAGTTTCAGTGGAAAGTATAATTTAGCTAACTCAGTGTTCCATGTGATCATGGTCACACTTTTTGGATCATAAGATTAATCTTGCAAGGAGTTAAAGTGAAATAACAGATGACAGTCGAATATGTTCATAAATTATAATGATGATGGCAAGGATTATATCTCAGAACACACACATAAAAAATGATCACCCACCGTATCGTCGAAGCTGCTTGGAGGATAAAAGTTTTAGACAATCGTCGATGTTTTGAGTTTCAAACATCACAAAATTAAGCCTCCCACTTAGGACACTGTGGTTCAAGTTGCCATGGTAAGACAAATGTACCTGATCATCAACTGAACAATCACTATTGCTTGAGAAATACACCATCTTAATGAGGGAACCTGCTCAAGAAGAAAAGAAAGGGATACTGACGGGCATGTTTATCAATTGAAATCAACATAGTATCAGGTACGGAAGTTGTCAACTGTCCATTTATGGAGATATGGGTTTCCATCAGAAACCACATTGCTTTGTTTGGAGCAACCTGTCTTTCACAAAAACCACATCCAGAAATTGCACCAGAATCCAATATATAACAAAACAAAGATAATCAATTTCTTAACACCTTCTTGAGTAATGACCCCTGGATCACACATGTGGTCCAAAAAAACAGAAATTCACCTAAATAAGAAAACAGGCTCTTACCTATCCCACTCATATGTAGCTATCAGAAGAAAGAAAAAATAAAAAAATTTAATTTTGATTAGCATTACTCAACTTTGAAACCTTAACTTATGATCCGGGGAAGTTTCTCATTGTCATACTTAATTCAGGCAGACACATTCTAAAATAGAAAAAGTAAAAGAAAATAATCGAAAGCTCAAAAAATAACCATCATTTGACTAAAAATAACTATCACCAGATGATCCATTCATGCAAAAAATGTGAAATCACAACTGGGAATCCAGTTGCGCCAATAAAACAAAAGAAATTCAAATTAATTCAACAAGTAGTGCATACGATTCATTCAATGAATTACCTCCCATATCAAGAGCAAGATTTGAGACTTCATCCCTAAATTCATTCTCCCCCAATTTCTCCTCAATTCCCCCGTTCTCCATCCTTTTCTTTTGAAAGCCTTGAAATTTCCGTTCAATCAAATCCGCCTGTATACATACCTATGCACAAGTCCGTATCCATAATTTATAAATGAATTCGTCAAAAGAGGCTGCTGACTTGTGTCAAGAAAACATAGAAAAAATTCCAATAAACGAGGAATTCAAAGCGTGAAAAAACAGGTTATTCAACATTCAATTAACTATTCATTATGCATTTTAATAATTCTGACTTTTCTAAACATTTTGATTTGGATTACGGCTGTAGAGTGCCTACGTGGCTTCTTTCGGGAATTGGGTTATGGAATTTTTTTTTACCCTATTGGTCCCCAATCATTCCTCGGGGCAAATTCCCTTCACAATCTTTAAGCTAGAATAAGCTTGTTTCAATCTTTCATTTGTAGTTACATTACAAAGATGCAAATGCCGATGTCTATTAGATGTCTCATGGTTGAATTGCACTGAACTAATTGGTTAGATTCATATTCGTTAAGACAAGGACTAATTTGAATTTTTAAATAATGGAATATAAAATTATGGCTGGTTTTGGTTCTTTTGTTACAAAAAGAAGTTCAAGTTCTTTTTTTTTTCCTGAAACTAAATTCAATTTCATTTTCAAAGTATAATTTATAGTATATCAATTTTTTGATGGTTTTGCATGAATTGATATTTTATGGAACTTGCTTTTCTTTATTTAGAAAAATATATGAATATTCTACTTCTCTTAAAAATTTGAAGTTAAGAAATCGACATCTAACCCTAAGTTCACTTGAGTTTAGAGAAAACAATACATGCTACTGAATATGCAAAGATCTCGTAACAGTCCAACAGACATTGAGATTATAATTTGTGTATCGATGAAAATTATAAAATTAATTGTGTAATAATAACATAGCAACAATAAGTTAAGGACCAATAATGAAAATTTCCTACTTTGATTACCCAGAAGGTCAGTACTAGTAGCAGGTGGTGGGTTTGGCGGGGGTTCGTGTTGGCCCACGGTCAAACGGCGTTGGCGAATGTATAACAGAACAAATAAATTATAGTTTTCAGTATTTTTTAATTGAAAAGAATTATTAAGCATTCATTATTTGGTTGGTGCCAATCAATTGATTTCAAAATAAATATTATCATTTTGGATGGTTTAATTTCGATAAAATATAGGGTTTTGATAAATACCCCTTTCTATTTATAGGGTTTTGAAGAATACATTTTACTTGAAAGTAATTGGGAAAATGCCTTTTTATTGTAAATCTACCCCTAAATTAGTTTTTATTAAATTCAACTTTTTATTAAATTTGATTATTAATAATATTATTATATTATTATTAAGTACAAACCACCATCAAAACCGCCATGGCAACAATCACCACTAATTTTCTGTCACAAACTTCGATCATAGCATCAACGACGTCTAAGTATATTAGCACGATAAAAAATATAACAAATTAACACCAAAAAACTCGTGAAAAATATAACATAAAAAAACCAAAAAAATAATCTATATATTAATTAAAGAAAATTAGTATGCGGTACCTTTGTACCGCAGTTTTCTCTCCAAAAGTTTGTTATCAGGGTCTTTTTCGATATTTTATATTATATTGCGGTAACTCCTGCGGTCTTATGAATTTTTCAATTTTTTTAATTTTTTATTCTCTTCTTCTTTATCCATTTGGTAACTAATCTATAATTATCATCATTTAATTTTTTCCATTATAGATAAATTTAATTATCCAATTAACTAACTAATGGATACTCAAAATTCATAGTTTATAATTAATATAAGTTAAACATATATATTTTTAGTTTAAGTTAACTGAAAATTATAATTGTACTTTTTTTCTTAATTTTTCCTAGTACGAATATTAATAATTATAAGTAATTTTCCTTAAAAAAACATATGATAACTTTTATGTATTATTAATTTATATAATTTTTATGTTATCTCGCTTTCTTGGTTTCAGATAAAAAATTTTTTTAGAGTATATTATATGGCTCAACTATTAATTATTTCGTGCAATATCATTTATCTAAATTAGTGTAAAAAATAAAATTATATCTATTTGTGTTAATGGTAACAATTGAGTTAAAATTTACAATAAATTATAGTTATCTTAACATGATAATAACGAATTTACATTATTATTTGGTTAACATAACCTTATAAAATTTCGTGAATAAGAAATTATAATAACAAATTATATTTTTCATTTAGATTTTGTTAAGTTTCAAATTAGAGATTTCGATGCTAACAAATTATCTTAATGACTCAGGGTTTTTGAATGTTAATAATGCTTTTATTTGTTTTCGCAAATTATAATATGTCTTATATTTTTAATGTGTTTTTTGGTGTTTCAATTAATTTTTTAATGGAATTGTTAGATATATTTTCTTTTTTTAACGCGTTTTAGATATATATATATATATATTATGTTTCTTTTAGGTTACATGTTCATTATATTATTCTTATATCTTTGTTAAATGAGTTTGAGATATAATGTATTAATTATTTAAATTATTTTTTTCTTATTTTATTTGGGTTCTTACTATGTATTATCTACACATAGGTGTGGAAATTATCTTTGTAACTTGGTGGTCGGATGGAACTTGGTGCTTTTATGGGCTACCCTTATGTAGGTATATATTTTTCAATATTTCTAAAGTTTTTTTATTTTCTTTTTATGTGCATATAAGTGTTGAAATTTGTTTTTCTTATTACTTGGTTGGATGAATAGATTGTATTGAGTTAAATAATGCTCTCAATGTCATTCCAGGGTTGCCTGAGAGCTAAGACTTCAACTGTATTTGGTGGATGGTGTGTTCTCTTCAAAATAAACTTTACAATATATATTATATTATATTGTGTATGTTGTGGTTATTACATTTTGAAGGAAAATTGTAATTGTCAGTTTTTTTTTTCTATTTTTCATAGTAATGATGTGTTTTGAACGTAGGGTAGTTAATAGGAGTCTACATATTAGTTTTCTTGTAATAGTTGTAGTTGTGTATATTTGTAGTTTTTATTGTAATGTATTTTAGGCCTATTTATTTCTCTAATGGATGATATTTTTGTTGATTTGAAGTTATTACATTTAGAAGGAAAATTGTAATTGTTAGTTTTTTTTTTTCTATTTTTCATAGTTAGGATGTGTTTTGAACTTAGGGTAGTTAATAGGAGTCTACATATTAGTTTTCTTGTAATAGTTGTAGTTGTATGTATTTGTAGTTTTTATTGTAATGTATTTTAGGCCTATTTATTTCTCTAATGGATGATATTTTTGTTGATTTGAAGTTATTACATTTAGAAGGAAAATTGTAATTGTTAGTTTTTTTTTTTCTATTTTTCATAGTTAGGATGTGTTTTGAACTTAGGGTAGTTAATAGGAGTCTACATATTAGTTTTCTTGTAATAGTTGTAGTTGTATGTATTTGTAGTTTTTATTGTAATGTATTTTAGGCCTATTTATTTCTCTAATGGATGATATTTTTGTTGATTTGAAGTTATTACATTTAGAAGGAAAATTGTAATTGTTAGTTTTTTTTTTTCTATTTTTCATAGTTAGGATGTGTTTTGAACTTAGGGTAGTTAATAGGAGTCTACATATTAGTTTTCTTGTAATAGTTGTAGTTGTATGTATTTGTAGTTTTTATTGTAATGTATTTTAGGCCTATTTATTTCTCTAATGGATGTTATTTTTGTTGATTTGAATTTCACAATGATCGAGTAGGGATTATTTTCATCAACTCTCACCCATTTTTGCCCCTTATACTTTTTCTTCTTTTTATTATAGTTTTTTTTTTCCTTTTTTTTTCTAATTGCATTTATGTTACAGAACTTGGATATAAATTAATTAATTTGTAAAAAATCCAATACCTTTGCACTTATAATCTCCTTATTTGACTCTATTTACTTTCTTACCTCCCATGCCTTTGTGTTAAATCTTTTTATCTTTTGTTAAAAAAAATAAAAAAGAAAAAGAAAAAGGAAAGAATGTATATTTATTAATTAATCATACATAATAAAAGAAAATAATATGCACAATTTGGTATTTTAATATATTAAAAAATGAAGAATTCGTGTAATTATATTGAATTTGGTTCTCGATCAAGTTGCAATAATATTAGTTTAAAAATTCTTTTTTTAAAAAAATAGATATTGGTCATAAATCTAAATTTAATTATATATGATTATTCCAAAGTAAAAATAATTGATTGTATTTATTTTTGAGTATATAAAGGGATTGTAGGCATGGAGAATCCCTTGATCAAGAGTGTGAGAATTTAACATACCACACGAGTCTTGATAAACTGATTATCATTAATAACGATAATACCATATTAGCAAAGTGATCGCAACATCAAGTTCAATATAATGGGTTCGTTAGATTACGATTCTTCACGGATAATGGAAAATTATTTAAGTTTTCGTATTTAGATTTATATATATAATCTGAGATGGTTTCTTCCCGTGCAATGTATAGGTGAAAATCTAATAAATAAATAAATAAATAAAGTTGGTAGAAAACACAAAAAACTCACTGGAAACACCACCCACGCCCCTATCCCCCCAAAAAAGATAGTATTAACACCAAAACCATGGTAATAGCCATGAGTAACAATCAACAAAAAAATCTCGATTCCCAAAAATCAACTCCTCAAAAAAATCAAATAAAAAAGAATTCAAATCCCAAAAAATACATATAGCATATCAAAGATCAGGTAACAAAAAGAAAAAAGGTAACAAATGGAAATAAAATCATCAGACAAGTAAGAAAGCTATGGTAACAAAATTTGGAATATAGTAACATATTAAAAACCATGGTAACAATACCAAATCATAACAAACAAATGTTAAAAAAACCATGGTCACAAAAACAAATCGTAACAAACAAATGGCAACAAAATAAATATGGAAACAAAAATCAAGTGTAAAAACTTGTAAAAGTTGGTGCAAAATGAGGAGAAAGCAAATAATAAAAAATTTCTACAATAATCCAAAATTAATTAATGCAAAAATTAAGAGAAAACCACCAATAAAAAGCAAGCAAATGTTGAAAGAGGCACGGGTCTGCACCTTCATTAACGAAGGTGCACACCGCACCTACTTCCATGGCGGCGAGTAACGGCACGACGTGGTGTTGAAAGCACGGCCGCTCGATTAGTAATGGTCGGATGGATAGGAGTGGTGTGGGGTTGCGTAGACGGTGTTGGGAATTTAATCAATTTTTCTAAACTCGTGTGATTAAAATAGGTAATCAATATATTAAACAATAATATACGTACGGAAACGTAAATAACACCAGGAATTATTTAACGTCGTAAAACCCTCCAATGAGAAGGGAAAATCGACGGGACAAACCGACAACTCCACTATCACCAAATAATAATAGAAATACAATATTTATCCTCTCAAGATTATCGCCCTAAATCAAGAGGTAACCACACACTACCACAATCACGCAACACTGTCAAGAACAATATTCTTGGCACCATAAATAACTCATCTAACAATAGATGGAACTCAATAATCAACAACACGAGATGAAGAAAATATCACCTAACCCGTTCCAAGAATTAATCTTGGAGAAACTACCGCTTGAAGAAACCAAACACCAAATAAAAGCTAAAATTCCGTTGAAAACCGTTGATGGCCAGGCGATTTTTCCTCAATTTTTCCCTTCGTTTTCCGTACGTGAATGCAAGACTTTTTGTTTCTGCTTTTTTCGTTTCCTTCCTGTTTCCTTGTGTTTTCGTTTCCTTTTGCCAGCCTACATTAACATATATATATATATATATATATATTAAACAAAACCAAATCTAATTTTGTCTAGGATTTTGTGTCCTTCAAGGCTTCTACTTTTATTTAGCCAGATTATATAATTCATCCTCTAACTTTTATCTTGTATTTAAGTTGAGTAACATCACGGGCTGGACCCGCCCAACAATCACCCCCTCCAATTCATGAGGGAGGTATCCAAAACTTCAAGTGTATCACTTGGAATGCATACCAGCGTGACCGGCACAGAACTCAAGCTTCTGCTTGGTAACCACTTTTGTCAAATATCAGCAATATTCTTGTCAGTGTGAATCTTTTCCAACTGTAGAAACTTCTCATTAACCGCTTCACGAATCTAATGATATCTGACATCAATGTGTTTGGTGCGAGAATGATACATAGAATTCTTACTCAACTCAAGAGCACTCTGACTGTCACAATAAATGACATACTCACTTTGCTTCAAGTTGAGTTCCTCAAGAAACTTTTTCAACCATATCACCTCTTTTCCTGCTTCAATGATAGCAACGTACTCAGCCTCTGTTGTAGACAAAGCTACGCATTTTTACAACGTAGACTGCCAAGAAACAGCTCCCCCTGCAAAAGTAAACAAGTACCCAGATGTAGATTTTCTGTTATCAAGATCACCTGCCATATCTACATCTGTATACCC
>CAVNYN010286432.1:8464-71786 GCA_963692815.1 Nyctanthes arbor-tristis | reverse complement strand
CGTACAGCTCACCCGTGTCTTCGTCCCGAGCATTAATTCGAATTTGATGTTCATTTCTCAACTGTTCCCGAGCTTCCTGCATCCAGTAGAAGAGTATGTGATCTTCGACTGCTTTACCTGGCAAGGTAAGGAATGGGTGATTTGTATCCACGTCAGACAATGTGAGTGCTTTCTTGATAGGCCAATTGTCATGTCCAGAAGCTATTGGGACATACTGCTCCATTAGAACTGAAAAGTATAAGCAATTATTTGCCCAGCGCAATCTAATTTCTTGACCAATGCCAAGTCCTTTCTGTCGAATGATATTTGCCCACCCCCCAATGAGATTATAGTAATTACCTCTCCATTTCAATTTCATCACATGAATTTCCCCAGTATCATAATCTCGTGCATTTATTGTCACCTGCTCTTCCTTTCTCAATTCTTCCCTTTCTTGTGGCAGCCACTGCACAAGAATATGATCTTCTACGGATTTACGGGGCAACGGGAGAAAAGGATGATTAATATCCACATCTGACGATGTCAAGAGATCGGAAGAGCGTCGTGGTCCTGCACCACTGGTGCCACGGCCACTACTGTTCCAGATGGGGGGACAGCAACAACCTGCTGTTCTGGAACTGAAAAGTGCAAGCACCCATTTAGCCACCTTAGCTTAATTTCTTGCCCGACATCAAGTCCCTTTCCCCTTACCACTTTTCCCCATCTGCCACGACGCTCTTCCGATCTCTCCCACGCCACTTCAGTTTCATCACATACGTATCACCAGTATCGTCATCTAGGGCATCAAAGCCCACTTGACCTTCTTTTCTTAGTTCTTCTTGCTGTTGAGGTGTCATATACACAAGAATGTGTGTTTCAACTTGTTGCCGGGACAGTGTCAGGAACGGATGAGTAATATCAACGTCAGAGAGAGTGAGTGCTTCCGATCTAATAGGCCACTGATCTGGCATCTGGGCAGCAGAATGGTAAAATGCTGTCCTCCTCATTCCTAATTCCAAAAAATAAGAACCAAAATATTTACTACGTCTAAATGACAATATCACTTGTACTACTCAAGGAGTTAAGGAAGGTTTTTTATATATAGATAGCTCTATGAACCCATCACAAGAAAACAGTGATGGTGTGAGTCACTAAATCCATGCAGCCAACCACAGAGTGTTATGGTACGCATGTGGCACATAACATCCCACGCGATGATAGTATAATCGAACAAAAAGTGTGAGGTATCCTTAACCCACATGCCACGTAAGGCAGACATCACTGACTTCGTCATAAGAAACATGCATTATTGGAAACCAGCCAACCAGTTTCATGCTCCTAAACGAATCAAGAAAAGAAAATAATAATAACAATAATAATAATAATAATAATAATAATAATAATAATAAATATTCTACTTATACAGTTGTACTTGCCATTCAGTTCGCACCTTGAACCAAACTCAATTTCTCTATTGAAGTTAACATGTCGAGGCAATCCCACAAAAAAAAAAGGAAAAGAATTAAATCAGCATTGATTTCAGTTAGATACACAAGCAAGTCCAGAGGTCAGTCAGCAGAGACAAGCAGACTCGGTAATCAAAAGAAGAGAAAAGCACTTGCACTATGGATCGGAGCCACCTGGGGAATAGTTGGACAGTTGCCACCGTTGAAGTTATTATTACAGATTACACTTGAGGCGAGGCAGGTTCTAAAGGCAAGGATAAAACTAGAAACAACCACAGCAAAAATTCAACAAAAATATTATCAGACAACTCTTGTCATAAGGATGATTGCCATAAAGAAAGCAGAAAAGAAAACAAATAATATGGGGCTGGAAGAAGACAATGGCTATAATAATAAAGCTGAACGGAAATATCTTCCCCTTGGAATTCACCATTACGTAGATTAATCTGAAACCTACCTAACACATAACATGTTGATGAATAACAGGAGAAGATGGATTACCTTGTAGAAATCACTGCAACACAATTGGTACCCAGGGATGACGATTACAGATTCTACCTTTAAATTGTTCCCTTTTACTCTAAACCCTAAATTGTTCCGATTTTGAGCTCAATCCAATGAAGAAATCTTTATCCCCTCCCGAGCTAATGGAATGGATTCATTTGCATTTATTCTCAACTTTTAGATCACAATCATTTACGAAATATACATTTGCCTAATCCCCTCAATTTTACTGGTAATCAACCATTCAACCATTATTACATTCAAAATTCAAAAGCACCGTTCCAATTAAAGAAGGGAGTACATAACTTTTTTTTTTGACCGAAGAGGACATAACTAATAATAATTATTATTATTATAGAAACAAAAAGTTAGCAGGCTGATTGGTCAAAAAAAAAATATTAGTTATTAGGTTACTGGTGTACCACTTTAACCTATTAGGTTACTAGCTTATTAGATTACTGGTGTACCGCTTTAACAATGAATCTGAGAGAGATGAAATAATTTGACGAAAAAGATTGATTTTTAAGAAAAATGAATGACAATTAAAACATTGAAAAATGGTCGAAGGTATTTCCTTTTTTTTTTTTTGCCCTTTTATCTTTTTTGGAAAGTATTATTCATCACCTGCTATGACTTGTGAGTATAGTGGCCATCAATATGTGATGTTTTAGTTGATTAAAATGACGTTTGGGAATGTGGTAGTGGTATGAAGTTTATGGACAGACGAAATAAGATAAATATTTTTGCATATTTCTTTAGCATGTTTTATTTTCTTTATTACTATTACTATTAAAGAGTTGTAAATGTGAAAATTTTCTAATATCGTCCAGTAGGCCTCACCTTTAAAAACATTCAATAAAAACTAAAGTAGTTGCCCTTAATTGGCGGAGGTATGTGGAGCTCGCTTCCATATTAGCCACTTGTACCATAATAATACCAACAAATGGTACTAAAATATTTCTCGTTGTAAATGGCTTTTTGGCTGGGCAAGAGAATTTATCCTTGTATATATAATATATAAGTTACCATTTTTTTTTTGTTTTAAACACCATAAGTTACCAATTTTTAACAAAAAAAGAATTTAAAAGTGTGTTTTCGTTTAATTTCCTCCATTTCCTCTAGAGTGGTTCACAACTTAAAACAAGAAACCATTTGAAAATTTCAAACCTATCCCTCAGCAAATTCTTATCCACCTCTTTCTTCTCCAAGTTTGATCACTCATTCTCTTCAAATCAAACAACACTCACAATTTACTGCGAAAATGGATGTTTTCGACGAACACTATTCGGAAACAAATGACAGTGAGCAGGTCCAAGTAAATACCTGAACCCGACCCTTCGACCATGGCAAGACCTATGTCACAGTGGAAGCTAAAGAGAATGGGAAGCCGTATGATACTGCAGCTGATCACAATGAAGAGATTTTCACAGATCCCTTCTCCGACAGGCCACTCCTTCCCGGCCCCAGTGACTTGCATGGGGAAGGAGCTGCATTTCGCGAATGGCGTCGGTAAGCATTTCCAATTACTTCATTCGCGATTTGGCCAAAATATTTATAATTAAAAATGCAATTTGTTTTTTTTTATTTTCCGTGCATAGAAGAACGACTGATTACAGAAAATTTTTAATAACAGGCTTTGTATTGGATACATCTTTATGGTAAAGTTTGATTTATTGCAGTCAAAATGCCATTTATCTTGAGGAGAAGAAGACAAAAGAGAGAGATATTATGGATCTAATTATTGCTGAAGCAGAGGAGTTCAAGAAACAGTTTTATGAAAAAACAGAACAGAATTGTGAGAAGAACAAGGTTCAGAATAGGGAAAGAGAGAGAGTAACACCAAACACCCAATTCCATGTACTCTGTTTAATGTTTAAAATATACATAATTTTATTACATAACAATCTGATGTTTATTTCCTGCAGCTTCACCTTAGAAACCAAGAAAAAATTCACAAGAAAGCTGACGAACATTATTGGAAAGCAATAATAGAGATCATACCCTATGAAGTTCCCACTTTTGAGAAGAGAATGGGGAAGAAGGAAGAGGAAAAGAAGCCTTGTGTTTTGGTTGTTCAAGGACCCAAGCCTGGGAAACCCACTGATCTCTCAAGAACGCGTCAAGTGTTTCAAAAGTTAAAGCAGACGCCCCCATCTCACATGACACTACCCCCTGTACCTCGACCTGAGAAAGATGGTGAAGATGCCAAGGGACAGAAGGGGACCAAGGACAGGGAAGAAGCTAATGATCCCATGAATGAGAAAGTTGGAGCACCAAATGCATTAGACGATGGAAAGGATACTACTCCGAAAGCTTCTCAAATTGCCACTGAAGACAAGCCCGTTTCACCTGCTAAAGATACAACAGAGTCTGGTACTACTAAAATACACAAACCAGATGTATCTTCTACTAGTGCAAACGAAAAAGATACTGAGATGGAGACTGCTGCTACTGCTTGATGGGTACTTATCGTTGTTTGATAGCTTATCACTACCAAAGGAATAAAGGCAGCTCTTTTCAGAGCCTATTCTCTGCTGTAAGGGCAATACTAAGCTTTGTTCTAACTTGCTTTCTAACACTAAATTTTGCTCTTATCATTTACATTTTTATGTTTTATTATCAATAATATATCATCACTTGATAAACTCTACGGAAGGGAAGGAAAGGGAAGCAGCACAAGCCAAGTGACGAAGATTATAAGGCCAAAGTTTGGGATCTGACTAGCCGTATATATAATGCAGAAAACGTTTTACAACCACCCTACCGCCCAGGAACCATATGGCTATACCCATATATAAGAGCAAATATACCCATATATAAGAGCAACTGAGCAATATATGGAGGAGGAATGGACTGAGTGATTATAAGAAGAATATGATGTGAAAGATAGATTCACCAAAGTATGGCAATGCAACCAATCCTGAGGAACCCATAAAAATACCGCAATCAAACTACCATTACACTAATAAGAATTAGATCAATTCAACAATCAATTGACTGATTACTTAGTGCCAATTCTATAGTCCTTGTAAGACTTGTGAACACAAGATCATCCCACTTCACTACCAGCCCCCAAAGGGGTTATAATAGGCTGATGATCCTCATCTGTCCCATTGCAGATCACTTCAAGGACGATCTCTTGAAGCCATGTTATCACTCGACAACCCAACACCAAACTTCGTTAATCAAATGCTCATTCTTCCTAATCAGGGAGAGGTGCCCAGAAACTAGTTAGCCGAATATCAAGAATCAAACCAAGATTGAAGAACCAAAAGGAGATATGAAGAACAGCAAAAGACAAACTAATCATCAATTCAAAGAAAGGATGGCGTGATGATGGGATGGGGGTGTATAAATGGTATAATCGACAGTTAAGGTGTTGGAAACCCCCCCCCCCCCAAATAAAATAATAAATAAATAAATAAATAAAAGAAAGCAGAACATTCACTGTGGACATGTATTTTCTTGCATGTAGAACAAAGATCTAATGACACATAACCTTCAAAATTTATCTAATCTCCAGAAGTCTGATGAAATGCATGACTCATCTCAAGTGTTGCGAGCTCTTTTAGTTGATATTTCGATGGAAGATCCTCATCTGTTTCCATGGAATTCTGCCTGTTTCTGTGGGTTGGTGATGGTAGCTTGTCAGGATTTCTCGGTCTTGTTTCTTGGTGGCTTGTGAGGCTTTGGCGTTTGAGTGTCTTAGGTGTTGTTCCTTTTGGTCTTTTTGTTTTTGTGGTGCTTTGGCTGTCATTTTAATTTTCTAGTGGCATCACTCCAATGCCATTGTAGTATTTTGTTCCCTGTTATGAATAAAATTGCTTTTTCTTCTTAAAAAAAAAAAGAAAAAAAAAAGAAAGAGAATAAATAGTGAACCTCCAATAAGTCAACCAACCTTGAAGAAACCATAGGATAATGGAAAAAGGAAAACTAGTAATCAATTGAAAGGAAGGAAAGATGGCATGATGATGGGATGTAGAAATGGCATAATTGCCAATCAAGCTGTTGAAAGTCGAAACCATAAAAAACAGAATATTCACTGTAGAAATAAAATTTCTTGCATGTAGACTAAGATCTGATGAATATTCCAGGTCACATATCTTTCGCTCATAAAGAATAAACAGAAAGAAGCGATAGGGATGCAGTTACATGCCTAATTTCAAAAGGTGTATTAAAAGACGTGGCAGAAATGTTAAAGAGATCCCTTTTGGAAGTTCAGCTCTGTTAAATGTTAACCAGTGCAAAAGCCCAATTAAAATATTGCAAAGATGGAAGGCAGGACCACTGTTTTGCCATCAAAGAAGAAGAATTAATGCTCAAAACAGGTATCTTCTGAAGAAATTATCTTACTTGAGATGGTTGTGCAAGTTGAATGCTCACCGGTTAGACGGTGTAGCAAAATCAGGCAATACAAAGCTTCATCATTCATTTTCACGACATATCTGCTTTGTTCCCTGAATGAAAAGTACACTTGTGAATTTGGATTTTATTGAATGATTTTTCTTGTGGCAATTTTTCCTTCAATGATTGAATACCCAACAAGTACCATGTTGGATTTACATTGTGAACGAAAATGTTGAAATAATAGCAATTTATTCTACTGGATTATAAGCCCCAGTCCCCTCTTCCCAGAACAATAACAAACACCAAGCGACTTGTGCAGCCTGGAGATCGATGCGAAAAACATCAGAGCTTAAAAGATAAGCATGTTAGCAACCATCCCATCTTCTGTGTAGGTGCTGATAATAAAATCAGAAATGAAAGCAAAATATAACAAACCATCTGAATGATCCAAGGACTATTGTTCACCAAAAAGCTACAGAGGAAGTGCAAACCAAGGAAACCTAGTGCCTGTATTTCCGAATGAAAGAAGCAAAATTATGCGCCAAGAGAAAAACACATTTATTTCTGCTATTTACCAATTAGAAATAAGCCAATCTACTTGTAATATAATAAATCCAAAAATTAAGCAATTACAATTTGAAACATCAAATTGATAAAATCATAAGTCATCTCAAGCTAATTTTAATCAAAAAGTTCTTTCAGGAATCAACACTGCAAAAACCAAAAAATAAATAAAAACTCCATGAGTTCAAATGAAAAATCTCACAAACATAAAGAAAAAACAAAATTTATTGTCACCAAAACCAAAAGCATTGCTTCCTCAGAATACTCTCCACTTTCTTCTTCTGTTCTGCTTCATAGTCGTAAGATACCTAATCCATCCCTCAAGATTTTCTTTCTTCCACAAAAAACCCACCAAAACAGCACAGCAACAGAAACCCAAAATCCAATCTTTAGCACCCCTTCTCCACCCATCTATTGAAAGGCCAAATAAAACTAAACCCAAACCCCCCAAGAAAACATCACCATCTATTACCAATTCTTTACCCAAAATTAACCACAGCCCAATACCCAGAATTACCAAAATACCCAGGATTCCCAATTTTGATTTCTTTCTCTTTTTCCAACCATCGAAATCTCCCCATCCAAATCCATTCCAAAATCCAAACCCTCCTCCATTGCGGCCTGCATTCCCATCTCCGAATTCTCTCAACAGTAACTCCAATGGCTCCGGTAGAATTCCAAGTTTTGAAGCAATAATACAAGCAGATTCTAGCACGAGCTTTTTTGATCTACCAAGTCCATATCGCCTTCTCCTGTTACTGGAACATAGAATTGTCCTACGTAAGCGGGTCCTCTGGGAGTGGCAATTGTTAAAGGAAGGCGGTGAAAACAGTGGGCTTTGAAGGTTCAGAGACAAAGGAATCATGTCGCCATTTAAAGAGTAATAAAGCGGGATCCGCAATGAGAGGTTGAGATATGAATTGACGAGCATTCTGCATTTGTCGATGAGTCGGAAAATTGTCCAAGAGACCGTTGTCCGTTGCAGAGTACCTTTCTAAATTTTTTGAAATTTTCTGAAATTTGGGTTTTTGTTGGAAGAGTCATTTAACAAAATCAAAAAAGGTGTCGTACGAAGAGTCCAATGTATGTTTTCATTTCTTTGCCTTTTTTCTCCCCTTTTTTTGGTTCACCCTTTTAGAAGCCGAGAATTTTCAATTGGCAAGCTACAAATTTTTATAACTTCAAGGAAAAGTGAAAAAAGTTTTCAACTGCCGATATTATGTCACACTATTTATGTAGTGGATATTATGTTTCAGTATTTATTTAGTACCATAACGGTATCAACCGCGGTCTGTGTTTAATCAAAATCAATTATTCAATTCTTCCTTTATCAAAACGGATTTTTCTAAAAAGACAAGAGACATATCTGTCCACTGCACGGTTCCTCCATACGGCTACCGCATGGGCCTCAATGTCCAGCCACACCCGACCGCACAGTGCGGCCGCACACAGCCAAGGCAGTGCAGGCAGTGCAGCCGCACAGACTTGTACGTGCGGCCGCACCGTGCGGCCTAGTGTGGCCTCACATTGAGGCACATGCGGCCGCATGGAGGAACCATGCGACCATATTTACAGATCTGTCTCTGAACTCGGAGACAGATCTGTCTTCTTAGAAACCCCTTATCAAAAGGCACCTGAAAATTGTTTGTTTGAACATTTAATGCAACTTGTGCTGTATTTCCAGAAAAACCCATATCAAACCAACCTAATAATCAGCAAAAAGAACCGCCTTTCCCTTGTTTATCACCAGCGTAATACTCAGCAATGCATTGGAATCGAAACCCATTCGAGTTTTAAAACAATTAATTTCAGGGTGTGGGGCAAAGGCATGAGAAGATGGACAAGATACGAGAGATTCATAGATCAACAACAATTGGTAAATGTGTTTTGGTCTACAGGTACAAGTAATAACACTAGCCAGATGAAAAAAAAAAAACTGCTATGGAAGTTGGGGAAGCGATTACGAAAAGCTAATTAATGTCCCGTAAGAGGGATTGGCTTCACAGCACTTCTGATTCGCCGGAATGCAATCTTAATGCGCTCTTTAAGACCTTCGTTTTCACTTTCCACTTCTCCACTTTCTTTATCAAGTTGAGCTACATTTCCATCTACGTTGATCACCAGCTTCCCATCCTCCCCATATTTAACATCTCCAAACAGAGAAACAAGGAGTGCATATACTATTTTTTCAGCTTTCTTTGTGTCTTCTTCCTCGTTTATTACGGATTCTGAATCAACCACCATCTTAGGCATCTCCTTACTGGCATTTAAAACCATTGCAACAATGGAGTCAGAAACCATATCGCTAATTGGATCTGCTGTCCAATGCAGGGAAATATGGTTTTCTGATTCTTGCTTCACTGTCACCCGGTCATGCACTCGCAAAGTGGGAACCCCGGACTCCTCATCTGTTGAGGACTCCACGCTTTCATATATCCGCTTAAGCCTGTACTTTATAACAGCAAAGGCACCAGAATACGGGATGGTGATCCTTTGAATTACATTCCCAGTGGATAGCTGAGAGAAGACATGAAGATCCTCAGGTGCCATAATCTGATAGGCGAAGCCCTTTTTAACAAGTATGCCACTCACAGTTTCACCAACTGAAGGCGTTTTTTCAGCTAGCTTTCCAATAGTTTTTGCCATTTTCTGTGAGTTGAAGTACATTTCTACCGATTGACAGTTCTTTGGGGTTATAATTTTGGTGTTGCCACCGGCAAAGAGAGAAAGTAGCTTCTGCTTGAGCCTTCCCATCTCATTTGCTTCACCATGGACCAGAATGATGTTGGGAGGCATTAGCTCTTTCAGGAAAGTGCTCGTTTGCGCATAGTCAGCATGGGCCGAGAAGGAAATATAATGGACCTGCATATTCAAGGAAGCCGTCAAGCCATTCGTGAGAGTAACCTCCTTTGGTTCATTAATAATAGTCTTAGCCAACGTCCCTTCCACAACATACCCAGGAATAACGCAAGCATTTTTCCTGTCTGAGCACCATTTATCAAACAGCTGTCTTGATAACCCACTCTGAAGCCCACCAGGGGTTGCCATAACTACACATGGACCTGTGTCGTTGAATTCATCAATACTTTTCAATGGAAAGATGTGCTTGAAATCAAAGGGGTTTGAGTTGGCAAATTGGTTCCGAATCTTATCATTCATGGCATTAATATAAGTTTGATAAACAGCCATGCATCTTTTTGCAAGCGGAGAAGCATAATATATAGGGACTTTGTGAAGATCAGGATGACTTGACCAGTATTCATCCAGGATCAGGAGAAGTTCTTGTGCACGGCCAAGGGCAAAAGCAGGAATTAGAACACGACCACCTTGAGTAACTGTAGAGTGAATGACATCAGTAAAGCGCTTTTCGCGTATATGCCGTGGCTCGTGAAGTTGAACCCCATAAGTTGATTCAATAATACAAACATCAGGAGAAAATTGGGGGAGCTCAGCAGCACGAAGGTGACGATCTTCTTCACGTGAATAGTCTCCAGTGTAGAGAACACGAACCCCAGCAATGTCAACCATAAACATAGCAGCACCAAGGACATGACCAGCGGTATAACACCAAAAGCGGATACCATTAACTTCTAGAGTCTGATGAAAGTCAATAACCTAGAGAACAAGAAATTAGTAAATGTCAGACAAATACAGATATCTAAGTTATACAGTAATTTAAATATAAAAAATTTCTGATGATTATGGAAACAACAAATTGTCTGCGTGAAGGATCTAAATGCAACACCTCAATTTTATCCATGGACCGAAGAATGTCTTGTTCATCAAACAACATGTCTTCAACTGAAACCTTGCTCACTTTAACATAATCTGATAAGAGCATCTTGTAGATAGCTTTTGTTGCATGTGTCATAAAAACTCGCCCTTTGAATGTGGTCTGTTGAACAACAGAAGTGAAAATTATCAGCCCCAAAAAAAAAAAAAAAAAAAAAAAAAAGAAAAAACAATGACTAAAGCAAAGTTTGTGAAAAAGTCAACCAACCTTCTCCAGAAAATAAGGAAGGGAAGCAGCATGATCCAAGTGAAAGCTGCAACGAACAAGCAACTTATGAAAATAGAATAAGGATATATTCAAATTTAAAAAAAAAAAAGGCAAAAATCACATGTCTAAAACAGCAAGCAGGCTGAAAAATAAGAAATTAATGAACAAATACAGAACAGTTTCAGATGCAGATCAAGTGTAGAAGTTTAAAAGTATAAAGAAAGAAAGTGGGTTCAAGGTCATAGTCCAAACATGTAATGAACAAAGCCTTACTACCAATATATTTGGTGACATTTATGTAATTCCATTTGATACTTCATCCATTGGAAGATCCAACACGGTTAAATCCATAACCAAACCAGACAATGTTAATTTTGGTTTACCTTCTCGAAGCATTTTTGTTCACTTTTGTAAAGTGAAATCTACAACGACATGCATCAATTATTGTCATTTCCACTTCTTGTTGTATATTCTTATTTGTTACTCTATTTTGTAATACATACATCTATCATAAGATATTCATTCCCACAAAGTAGATTTTATCAACACTTTCTACTATAAAAACCAAACACTCATTACTGTGAAGCAAGATGACATCAAATCCAAATAAGCCATCAACTAGATATCAAACCCCAACATCAACGTACACATCTCAGTGGTAGCCCACGGCATGTCGTATTTCTTTCTCTAAACCCACTCCCCTATAAATGTAATAAATCTTCCGATCTCATGACGAAGGGGTCAAAGTTCCAGATGACTACAAGTAACGCTGACATAGTAAAATACAACCAGACTACCATTCAGGACCTATACCCATAGTTTCCTTCTCCAGATGATTTAGATCTCTCCTCAGACTGCAACATTTATGAAAGATCTTGAGAGAATATTTTCCCAGTCCTGTGCTATGCTAGGTAAAATCTAAGAAACCGCCACTTGTATGGACATGTTCCTGGTTCTGCCTGCACAGGAAAAGATGTTTGCTTGTTGTGACTTAGAAGGTTTTTCTGACCAAGGCACTTGAATATTCTTTCACAATCTAACACAAGAAACCGGAAAACTATGCAATTGCCAGCAGGAACGATGTGACTCATATGGCAATCAAAATAGAATTAACTTGACCAACAGGCTTGTTTATACATGCTACCCAAAATAAATGTTTTATTAATGCAGAACACAAGAAGAAAAAACAATCACACTGTCACACTGAATGACCAATATAAGAGAAATATATGAAGGAAGAACCTACTGAGTAATAAGAAGAACATCAATACATGAAGGATCAATTTCATCAAAGTAAGGCAATGCAGCCATTCCTGAGAAAGCTGGATGAATACCGCAGACAAACTACCATTAAACAAGAAGAGATATAATTAATTTATAAGAATAAGAACATGTCAATAAACAAGTAATAACACAACATTCATGCTTCCTTGTACCATAACAACTTTCCCCTTGTAAGACATGTGAACACAAGATCGTCCCACTTCGCTACCAGCCCCCAATGGCGTTATGATAAGCTGATCCTCATCTCTCATTGCAGATCGCTTTGAGGAAGATGCTGGTTGTCCTGTGGAAGCCATCACTTGACAAACCAACACCAAACTTCCTTTATCAAATAAGTTGTCCCTGCTGAAGAGACATGCCCAGAAACTAGTTAGCTGAATTTACAGCTAAAATTAAAGCCTCAAGTCAGGAAAGTAAACGTTCAAACCAAGACTGAAACAACAAAAGGGGAATGCCAAAAGAAAAACTGATCATCAATTGCAGAAAAAGCTACACTTCTGTTCTTCCGGTACTTCACCTGTATATTCTCTTAGATTTTAATATACCTCAGTCACGGAAGTAACATTCCCAAATCGATTGGAAAGAAACAGAAATAAAAGGGAACCTCCACCTCCAGCGTCATTGTCTAATACAGCCAAAAAAAAGGGAACTGCCCATTTCAGAATTGGAACCCATGAGGCAACAAATATTTCGAAAATTTCACAGCTCAAAGTACTCTCACCAATATCAATTCTAAGAATTTAACTGACTATTTCAATATCTCACTTGGCAGAACACGGGATCACAAAAAACTAGTATACCGCATCCCGCGGTGGACCGACCATAGGGGTTTGATTTTAATCAAACCACATGTGGTTTCATATATAAAGTGTAACGTCAAAATAGATGACGAAAGAAATAAGATATGTTCTAATTTAGTATATCAATGTTGTCACCTGCTTACTTTCCATTTAATGAAGGATTGTTCACCACTTTAACTTCTTTTCATTTAATTAATTCCGATATCATTTGGTTACTAATCCTTAATTCCATAACTCAAATAATATTAATTAGTAACCTATAATTAACAATATATACTAATATATGCAACAAAGTCATCATGCTAATCACAGAGTGAGAATTGTCTCTCTTTTCATGTTAATAATATTTCATAAAACCTATCTTTTCCTTATGTTGTTCTCTCTGGTGGTGTATTAGGCTAATCATTTTGAAAATTCAAAATTTGAGAACTTGATCCATTACTTTGAAATCTTGAAATTCAGTAACTTCAAGATAAAAATAGCAATGCACATCTCATGAGTCGAAGGAATGAAGACCAGATGCATGCCTTGTTCAAAATCAAACACTTACCAGTTATGTATATACAAGTCATCTAAAGGGCATTACACCACACTGTTAACAACATTTCTTTAAGAAAATGGTAGGCTTAAATGGAAAAATAATAATTTTCTGCTATATTCATTACCAGTCATGATATATGGTTTTCTGATTTTTGTTCTTTATGAAGTCTTAACTAGAAATATATCTGATGATGCTACTTGCAAAATCATTAAAATGAATATCGTCTTTGACGATTTGCACTTCTTGCACCAGTTGGATGTCCCTCATTAAGAAGCGAACATCAGTTGATGGTGGCACTACTACCTCAAAATTGATGTTGCCTATTAGTAAATAAAAATGAGTATAGAATGACCCTTATCTGTAGCTAATGAACCCATAAACAGTTAAAACACACTTACCTGTAGCCACTGAACAATCCACACTCAAAAATGAGTATAGTAGGACAGGCTAATCGAAAAATGAGTATAGGATGAACGGCTAATTAAACCGACATTAGAACTCAATTACATTTAAAAAAAAAAAATGAACTTTTCACGAGATAATCCGAGCTTTTATATTTATTACACTAGAATGTATAGCATCAAAAGATGGTAAATTTTTAACAAGCTAATAAAAAAATGAGTATAGAAGGACCAGCCAATTAAACCGACATTAGAGTTCAATTACATTTAAAAAAAAAAATGAACTTTTCACGAGATAATCTGTGCTTTTCCACTTATTACATTAGAATGTATAGCATGAAAAGACGGTAAATTTTTAACAAGATATACTTTCAGCGCTAGTTTGGAGTGGATATATAGTTTTTTATTCCACTAAAGAATGAATAAACAGATTTTAACTATAGCGTGCATTAATCAGAACATATGAGACGTTAAATCAACTATAACCCACAAATGAAATCGTGTAAATTTCTAAATAGGAAAAATCTATGAGATGTTCAGTCAACTATAATCGACGAGAGAAATGGTGTAAATGTATAAATAGGAAAATATGAATTTTATTATGTGGAGCATTAATTTACCCATTCAAATTAGCATCCTCCGACACATTGCGGAAAATAAAAAGTTGAAATTCACATTAAAGTGAAATAAAAATTGAAAGAAGTATAAAGATGGCAAGAAATCTTGGTATCTAATGTTACCAGTTGCTTGTGTTTTCCAATAGCGGCAGCCACTCACAAGCAAGTAAATTTCAAAAATTTCAATTCTTGCGGCTCTTACAATGATAGCACTCACTTGCCCCAGACCCAATTTGAAGCTGGAAAGTCGAGGAAAATGAAGATACAAATAAACAAGCAGCTGTAGTGGGAGAACATCTGGAGAAGAAATTTGGTTGAAAATTAGGGGAAAATGTTCGAGCAGTAATAATGGCGGAGTAGTCACCAAGAGATTGAGAGGTTGTATAGATCCGGGACAGACGTTGTGTTCTTTTCTTCGTGTCTTGTAGTGAAGAAACCCTCCCTACGGCCGGGATTAAAAACTCCCGAGTATGTCTATTATTGTATAAATAAAATTCACGTATGTACGTACGCTCTTCCGAAGCTGATAAAACTTACAGAGTTCAAAATATTGATGCAGAGAGAGCGAGCAGAAACCCTAACTTGAACTGATTTTACGCGCGTCCACAGAGAGACTTCTGAATGGATCCGTCCGACCGAACGGTTTAACATATTACGTAAACGTACATTCGAGCCACCAAAAACCAAAATAAAAATAAATTAAATAACAAAAGCGACCACAGTGGGAGTCGAACCCACGACCTTCTGATCCGAAGTCAGACGCGCTAATCCACTGCGCTATGCGGTCCAATTGACGCTACTTGTTAGTCACTATATTATTTAAGAAAAGTCGCGCTTCAATTATTATTCATCTCCCCTCCGATGGTTGAATGAAAAAATTGAAAAAAAAAAAAAACATCGTACAAGGAGAACATGAATTGTAAAAGTAAATTTTTAGTTAATGCATTGACAATTTCTCTAGTAGACGTTCCATGGGAGATATATTTTTTACCTTTAAATGTATGTCAGAGTGAATCTAAATTTTTCAAAGACATCTCTGTTGCTTTCATCCTCAAACAGTTTGAGACCCGAAATCTTTACTTTTGAAGGTGAGAAACCCATAATCACACTTCGTGAAATATTGGTAATCAGACTACTCGAAATGGTTGATGAGCACAACCGTAAATCACTTAATCACATCAACAATTACATATTCAACATTTTTTTTTTTACAATGTTACCATCTCTAATGATGTAACATTGGTCCGGAGTCAGAAAATACAGGATGATGATGCTGCCATTTAACAAAATGGCGAAAATCTTAGAACAGATACTGTCACTTAAATTCAAGATCTGACCACGATTGAACAAGTTCATGGTTTAAAATATTCCCAGTGCCAAAAACTGAAAAAAGCAGTAAAACTATACAAGATGGAAGGTTCGACGGTAAAAATACATCTTTTTCCAGCAGAAAATGGACGGTTTCAGAGACAATTTTACATTTACCACTCTTTGCTCTCTTTTTGGATGAGGTATTGATTGAATGGTTAAAACTCTGCTCATCAAAACCAAACGGTCAGCCATCATTCTTGTGCAAATTTGTATCCCAGTGCGGCCTCGATCTTTATCTCCCCTACCTGTTGCAAGTCGAAGGATCAGAGTCATTAGTCACCATAGCTAGACATTAACACGTGGTAAAAGTCGAAAGTGAGTTACCAAAACATTGAACAGAACAAGAAAATTAACCCAACTGGCCCAATGGTAAAGGCAAGAAAATGAAATTAGCAAGTCAAAATGTCAAGTCAGTTTTGCAAGAATCATTATCAAGTCTTGTTACTGTCGCAAGCTATTTTCTGCAATGTATCTGCAGGCAGCAGGCATGCAGGTTTCAGAACTTTACCACTACAAATCAGACTCAAAAGTTTGTCTAACTGAACAACAAACTTCAGCCCGCAAGGGAGGATGAACCAATGAGGGATACCAACCTCTCCTCCATCAGCCATCCATCTTACAGGACAACTACACACAAAAACCTTAGTGGTTAACTACCCGGCAGATGTAGTCCAAACCATGCAGAGGTCATGAATTTTTTGCATCAGTTAATACACTAGAAAAATAACATCTAGAATCCCAACAATGAAGCAAAACTGGTTCCAGCACAAATTCAATGTGAGTTTGCAAGTGAACAGGAACAAGTGTGCAATCAGTGTGATGTGTACTTCAGAAAGTTGTTTTTCCACGTCTACAAATGTATCCATTGAAAGCGCAAAGGTAGTATAAACTTATATGTGCAGACATGCAGTTTAGATAATACATCCTGCATTTATTCTAAGGTCTTCCGATCTAGTTTGGGAACCCCAGATAGAAAAGAGAAGATTACCTTTGACGGAAGGCGCTAGATTTTAGACCTCATGTTATGGAGTAGACATGTTCAGTTGTCACTTGTCAAAATGCAAACAGATAATGAAGGGCCAAAATACTGAATTAAAAGTCAAATATAAAATTCAGACGGGTAAAGTTATCTATCTAATTTTTGTACCGCATGACATAACATGACCAAGATGAAGGTAAATACTTTCATTATCAAACTTGGTGAATAAACAAAGGATGGAAATTATCAAAATGTTCTGGTTTACTAAAAAATATGGGAATACTGAAGTGACCCAAAACACACAGCATCAAACATTAAATATGGTGAGAAGCTGCAGCATCATTTTGGATAAAGACAACCAGTCATCAGTGATAAATGTTTTGCTTAAGATGAGTAATAACAATACATGGAAGCGAAAATTATCTCACTTGCTCAGTCATTGTATTCCCCGTGGATGAAAATTTTTTTTCGCTCCCATGATTGTGTGTTGCTTCTCTGATCATTTCCATGCCCTGGGTGATTCTGTCCATAAATGGTACTCGTAGCTTGACTCTGAGCTGCACCTGGTCCCTCTTCATAGGTCCCACCTTGTGAAGGTCCATAGTTCTGATTGTCTCGTGAAAAGCTCCTTGGCTCAGGAGGTACCTGGCTCCACTGATTTCCTTGTGGGAAGCTTCTTTGCCCCTGAGCATGATGATTCCCAGGCTCTCCTTGATTATAGCTGCTCTGGTATGAAGGCATTGGATCTCTTCTGCCACTATCCCACCCTCCAGGAGCATTACTTGGTGGCACAGGACCTCTTCTTCCCCCTGATTCTGGTGGAACATAACCCTGCTGGGGAGGGAAATTTGGAGCCTGGCCATACCTCTGCTGTGACGGCTGGTAATTGTTCTGCTGTGGTGGAGGGCCATAGTTCTGCTGCCGTGGAGGGCCATAGTTTTGTTGCGACGGTGGGCCATAGTTTTGCTGCGACGGTGGGCCAAAGCTCTGCTGTGATGGAGGGCCATAGTTCTGCTGCGAAGCCGGGCCATACTGCTGGGATGGGGGACCATACTGCTGTGATGGTGAGCCATAGTTCGGACCATGATTTCTCCCTTCCCCATGCATGGACCCCTGGTCATTATATGCTCTGTTTCCTTGTTGATATGATGTATCCCCTCTCGGACGCCGCCCTCTGTTTTGTCTGCCATATTGTATGGGGGGTGGCCTAGGAAAAATTTCACCATTGACGTACTTATCTCCTGAACAACACAAGAAATTTGAGATAAAAACCAAGTCAATCAACTTGCCACCAATCGATAGATTTACACATTCAACATCAAGTAATAGTCCTACCTCCATATTCCTTATTCACGGGATCAATGTAGGAATCTGGCAGTACAAATACAACTCCAGGCAGATCTGAAAACAAATAGTGTAAGAATAAATACCAATAACAGTTATTTCCAATGAAAGCTAAGTACAAAACATACTCTTAAACTTCTCTGATGTTTCCTCTGAACATTCAACCTGAAAACCCTGATATGTTGTTGTGCTCAGTGCATAAATTTTCTTCTTTGCCTCTTCTACACTGAAAGAAGATAAATAAAACAAGACTAAAAATGTGAAAGTCATAACTGTATGGCCAAAGCAACTGAAACCATCTCATCGTTCACATCAATGTGAACAATGGCACCACCACTAATAAATGCAATAAAATAGTAATGACAACGTATAGATAAGCCACGTCCCAAAAATAGGGGGTTGGCTACAGGAGTCTTTAATCACATTTTTTCATGCTACCAAAGGTCCAACCTGTCCAAGAACTTTGTCCAGCCGTAATATTTATGGTCTAGCTCTTTGTCTCCTGATCATATTTGAAACACATTTTGAAGCTTAACTTCATAACCCACCTTACAAGGCTTCTATTAAACACCTTGAAAACCGACCATTCATTCCTAAATTGACGCTTAATCATCAAGACCATGCCCATGGTATGAAAAGGCGCTATTGAAGTCCACCTAATGCTTAGGCACATGCCCAAAGCGTTGAGGTCAAATTCTAAAATTATTCATATGAGGTCCAGGTGCAAGCCGCAGGGCATGTGAGGGCAAGCACTTCTTTTTTTTCCTTCTAGAAACCCACGTGTGTGTGTGTATATATATATATATATATATATTTGGGTGACATAAGACTATTAGCATATCAATTTGTTAAAATATTGAAAGCCTAGAAGGTTAAACACCACAATCCGACCATACATACCCACCCCGACCTACCTCATTCCCCTATAAAATTCTCAATTAAATTTCCAGTTCCAAGGCAGCAGTATTCCAATGACAGCAATTGCAAATCTATTTTTCATTTATATATTTTTCTCATATTTATACTACCTTGCATTCTCCTCTATCATTATTTTTTTCTTTTTAATTGTAAATCAAAGAAACTTTTTTTGGCAACCAATTATAACTAAGTTTATTTTTTGAATTTTGGACACGCAGCAGCACTTAATTGGACCACGTGTTCTTGATAAGACAAGCCATTCCAAATGTTCATATAATTTGTATTACCAACAACGCGTGGTCCTCTTGCCACATTTCCAAAATTGCCCCCATTCACAAACCATTTTATTTAGAGACAAAATCTAGTCAAAGCAATCACATCCACGTATTTCATATGACCCACGTGTAGTGCACAAACCTCCACCATTCATATCAAAAAAAAAAATTCATTTCTACTGTTAAATAGAAATGGTCCGTGAACGAGCACTAAAAAAATAAACCCGATTATAATCAGGGGCTGATTATAATCAGTTCCCAAAGGAACCCATTATTATTGATTTATTGAACTAGTTTTAGCTCTCTATTGTTTTGTTTGATTGTGGTGGATGCACCCTGACACTTATGCCTTGCTTCACAAAGGAAAATCACTACGGTACTCGTTATCGCCGTTTCGAACATTGGCTATGCCTTAACGTTGCTGAATATGTGCTCATATTAGTAAAACTCTTTGGGTATTTAATTAGTGATCTCATGTTTTTTATCCATTTAATTAATTTACTGCTTTTTTTATATCTTTTGCACGGATGGAGAAGGGGCTCGAGACGGAAAATCTGACATTTAAGTGGAGGATCATATAAAAATGAGAAAAACAATTATTGATGGAAGATGATCAAGTGTCAAATAAATGATTCTCTGAAGATGGTATTGACAGTGATGATATAGTAGATTTCAATAACAGTGATGATATAGCAGACTTCAATATTATATCTATTTTTATATAGAAATTTTTGTGTTAATAATAATTTGTAACTTTTTATCTGCTGAATTATTTATCTATTTTATGATTGTCTTTGACATAAATTTTTTATTATGTATTTTTGAGATGGTTTATAGTTTATTTTCAGTGGGTGTTTGTACTTCCATGTTCTTGTGAATAATGTTTAACCAATTATCTTTAGCTTAGGCCTTACTAACTTGATTTAGCCTTTGCTTAAACTGCGTCCAAATTAACATATTAAAGTGGATTGGTTTAATCAAATGAATAGAGCTTAATGACATCCACATAAAAATATGACAACCCATCTAAGATGAAGCAGTCATTAATATATCCTTTAGTGGAGCCATTTCCACTTATTACATGCTTTTATCTATTTATGGCGACAATAAATCAACATTAACATTTCTAATATGTCACGGACAATTGGAAACTTTGTCATATATTGGCGCAATACTCAAAATGAAGCATTATTGCTTACTAATTTGTTCAGTGCGACCTCCCGTCTTATTTTTCCTTTTGATCACATAGAATTCGCAACACTTTCCTATTTCATCCCATATGCTCTAATCATATACTCTGCATACATGTCAAGTCCTTCTCTATTAATTACCAAATCTAAGTGCTATAGAAGCCCATATTGAAGAGAATGAAACTTTTTGTTGACTCTATTGTTATTATTATGCATATTGTAACCAAAAGGATGTTCCAAGCATGTTGTTAATTTGCATGCCGGTAGTTGTATACTTCCATTTTAAGAAGGGAGAATTTCCTATTAGCTTGTCTCCACGTTCGTATATCATACACTAGTTGAAGAACTTTTAGTTGATAAAATAGGAAATTGCTCTATTATCATAATGCCCAGTCATTTCTACGAAAAAATAGACCCCAGTTAGGTCTCCACAATTCACCTGATGCAAGAAGAGATGAGAACATAATATCCAGAACCACGAAAACATATCAATAAAGCAATTCCGGTTTTACTAGTTTCTTATAACCAAGTATGAGTTAATTCCCTTCATCATTGCAATGTACATATGCCCCCACATCCCCCAACATTCAAATTAAATCAGAAAATACGCATATAAAAACCATTATTCTTCTTAATTTACAGTTATCCAGGGCCCTAGACTAATGAACAAACGAAATAAAGTAAGAGAAGTTCAGGTTTAAGATGTGACCTTCCGAATATTTGGGCTAACACTTGGAGAAGAGAACATACTTATTTACATATGCACAAATTAAATCAGAAAATACGCATATAAAAACCATTATTATTCTTAATTTACAGTTATCCAGGGCCCTAGACTAATGAACAAACGAAATAAACAGTTCCATACGTTGATATAAAGTAAGAGAAGTTCAGGTTTAAGATGTGACCTTCCGAATATTTGGGCAGCAGTGTTGACATAAAATTCGATCATTTCCTCGCGGGTCGGTTGGGGATCCTTTGGAAAATCAATGGTTATAAGCCAGTGGTTGTAGTCGCATCCTTCAAAGAGGATGGTGTCCGGTCCAATCTCATCAGTCTCTGGGTCGAACGGCCGACCCCGAGAGGACAGAGACAGGGGAGTGGTGGAAGTGAACCAACGCCTCGATTGGGACGATGTGGCATTAACAGCAGTGGCAGGGGCAGGGATGAATCGCGTGGCGGAATGTGAAGGTAGTGGAGAAATGGGTTTAGGATGGTGAAAAGGAAGGAAGCGATTGATGGAGGAGGAAAGAGTCAGAGCGTGGCGGATACGAACGGAGTAAAGAGCCATTACCGATGGCGGATGCCGGAAAAGCGAGGATATTGCAGGGGATGCGGATAGTGAGTGATGACTGAACTAGGGTTTAAGGGTTTTGGCAATTTTTATGGGGGTGTTTGATCCTCTTTATAATTTCTCTTTATAATCTCACATATCACTGATTTGACAACTGATTTGACTACTTTTTATCTATAACCACAAATTTCAAATTTATATTAAATCTACACCACTCATTTCACCTCTTTATAATTTCTCTTTATAATTCAATTCGGATAAATAGCTTCAAACAACCCCTATATTAGAAATGTTTCTCTCTTTTTCCTACTAGGAATTAGCCTTCTCAACCGAGCCGGCTCGACTCGGCTCAACTCTCAAATAAGTGAATAACACTTTTATTAATTTCCACCTACAATGTCTTTCTTTTTCTTTTCTTTTCTTTCCTTTTTTTTTTCCTTGGTGAGAAATGTACTACTATCAATTCACTGTGTGTCTATGTATCCTTGAATTAGTTATCCATATAAAAGTCAAAGAGTCTAAAAACTTTTTTTATACAAAATGAGAATTTCTATTCTTTAGCAAAAGAAGTTGAAAAATATCTTGAGGCGAAGATCACAATGGAAATTTTAATAGAATTTACTCTAACATTAAAGCGCCCCTAACTTTTCAATAGTCAAAAGTTAGAATATTTTTATTAAATTCACAAAAATATCCTTATGCTTAAAAAATTTAAATGCAAAAAATAATAATTCACTAAGAAAAAATTCCTCCATTCCTGACCCAAAAAATATCCAAAATTTTGGTGACTTATCTACTCATAAAAGTAGCGAAGTTGGGACAAGAGAAATTTTTATTTTTTTGTGAGAAATTGGGATCAAATATAATGTATTTTGTATTAAAATGAGCAGCAATTGTGGTGGCGGCGGTGGAAGGGAAAATGGATTTTTAAGTGTATATTTTAAATAAAAATATAAAGGGTTTTTTTAATAACTTTAACTAGTAAAAAAAAATTTAATTTTTGCCTAAATAAAAGGTTAAGGGCCATTTGTGTAAATAAGCATTTAGTCAGTTTAATAGAAAATACTTTAACTTTAATAGTCAACTAACGAAAACGGTCAAATTTAGACAGAAAGGGTCATGTTAGGGGTGTCTAGTGCATAAATGAAAAGTTAGGGGCCATTTCCGTCGCGATCTCAAACATTAGGGTCCACTGCATAGATAAGCCAGTTTAAATTTAAAATTATAGGTGATCACATAGCATTATTATTTCATTATTAGACTATTTTATTGGTATAATAATGACATGTATTAAGGGGCTGCCAAACACACATAATAATAAGGAGCTAGTTTTTTCCCATATACATTATGTGTCACAAATTTTGTGAAAAATATTGTTTACCCAAAGATGGAGTGAGGTGAGTTCGAAAGGTAGAATGTGTACAGTTCTTTGTTTTTCCCCAAAAAGGACTAAAAGGGTGTGTTCAGGCCTAGTAAAAATCACTACTATCTATGCCTCTCTATTTATTGGAGAGACAATGAGAACCTTAAAACTAGAAATCATGTGATTGTGATCTATGTAGTATTGGGTGTTGAAGTGTTTAAAAGATAAATATTATTGGAGAAAATCACTACAAATAGTTTCATTAGATAGTAAATCGAATGAAATAGTAAGCGGATATAGTTTTTAAATACATGATATACGTGGATTCAAAACGACAGAGAATGCGCAAAATTAAAGTCAACGTGAACTTAGTTCAAGAAAATAGTGACTAAAAACTTAAAAGTAAAACTTTACTTCGTTACTATAAGCTTTCTCGTTTAGCGAACCTAGCATGGCATATCTTTAAATTTCACAACTAACCAATCTAACTTGGAATATCTCTATCTAGCCTATTGTAGTGATTATTTATATGAAAATTCATTAGGTTATTGTCAATTATTACGGGAAAGCTCAGCTAATAATTGCATCCTTGAACTCAATTTCCATGTTTGGTTCCAATTTATTGGAAGGGCTTCTTACGAGAAAAGCGTTTTTTTCCCATCTTCGTCTAAAAGATGGCATCATGCATGTGGAAAGGTCGGACTGAGAATTGGAAAAGAAATAGAGATCTCACCAAAACCTATGCACATGGCATGCAGTTGTCCCGCTTTTTCCATATATTTTATATAATTACACGAATATATACACAATAGAAAATTGGAAACCCCATGGCAGATTCAAATATTCAATGCTTCATCACCCACGTGTAATTGAGATTTTTTTGCAGGTGTATTTGTATCCCAGTTCCCCATTTCCTGGATCTTCTTTCTGTCCCATTTTTTGTTTTCTTCAACCGCACCAAGTACAGTAACAAGTGGAAATAAGCAGAGCCCATTTGTATTTTGGACTGGGATAGTGAAAAAATGGTGTATATTATTAGAGAAGGGAGGTCTTTGGAGGAAACTCCAACATGGTCTGTTGCCACTGTCACGACTGTAATGGTTTTTGTGTGTTTATCTGTTGAAAGATCCATTTATCGATTCGGAAAGGTGAATTATATCGGTGAGATGGGTACTTGAATTGTTCCATTTTGCAGACTTTTCTTGATTTATTCATATGCTGGTGATTCAGTGGTTGAAGAAGACAAAAAGGAAGGCTCTTTCTGCATCACTGGAGAAGATTAAGGAAGGTATATACTCTTAGATGCATGAAGTCTTGAGGGCATTCCTTAAAAATTTCCACTGCTTAGCTTCCTGCAATTTTAGTATTGAAGGCACTGATAAATGCTCTATGTATGAAGTGAAAGTTTTTAATCAGAAGACTGTTTATCTTATCTTTTATGTTTGTAATTTTGGGGCAGAATTAATGCTGCTTGGGCTAATTTCTTTGTTGCTGGGGCAATGGGCAAGGTGGATTTCTCGAATTTGTGTGAATTCCTCTCTGTTCGACAGTAAATTCTTCATTTATTCCGAAGAAGATTATGGGACGACGAAGAGAATGTTGTTGATAGAGGGTTCTAACTTTTCAAACGAAACTGTCATTCCTCCGAAAGGAATTATTTATGCAGCATCTCATGAGTGCGCAGAGGTACATTAGGAAATTACTCAAAAGCACTTTGCAGGTCTTTACGTTGAGGGGCTTCTAACTTGGATTTTATATTCATAACTTCAGGGGCGCGAGCTTTTCGTTTCTGCTGAAGGTCTCGAACAACTTCACCGTTTTTTGTTTGTCTTAGGATTTACACATGTTCTGTACAGTTGTCTAACCGTAGCCTTATCTATGAGCAAGGTACAAAGATTACACTTTCTGTTGTTCATTCAGCTATGAGATTCAAGTAAATTATTTAGTCAAATGTCGCGTTCCTGTAGATATACAGCTGGAGGAAGTGGGACACTCAAGCAATGTTGTTTGCTGATGTTAATTCACAAGGTGAGTGAAATCAGTATTACGATTCTGTCACATTCTAGATCAACTGGTTCAACAATTTATATTTATTGCATTTACCTGATAAAATGTTGGTTGCTCATTTCATTTTATGACAGGAAAGAACAAAGTTATGAGGCGGCAATCAACCTTTGCTCTGCATCATGCATCGCATCCATGGAGCAGGAACCGAGTTCTCATCTGGATGGTAAAAGTTCTTTCTGTTACGTCTATATAATTACTAATTATCATTTGCTGAATTTCCTTTTGTGGCTTCCGTTTACAGCTTTGCTTCGTAAAACAATTCAGGAGTTCAGTACGGAAATCAGATTATTTAGCATTGCGATTGGGCTTCATCACTGTGGTTATTCGTCTTGGAAACTATGTATCCTGATATTGCTTCTTGACATAAGTATTTGGAATAGAAATCCACAATCATTAATGGTTCTTTGGAAATTGCAGAATCACAAATTGCCAGTGTCCTATAATTTTCATAAATATATGGTGCGAAGCATGGAAGACGAATTCTATGGTATCGTAGGCATCAGGTAATGCATACTTACCAGACACTTTCTTAGCACTGAACGACTGCTGTTGAGGAATTCCATTTCTTCCCTCCAGTAATAAATGCAGTCTACTGGCTAATGCACTAAACATTTATAGTTACCGAGCAATTGTTATGTATTAAAGGTCTGAATTGCTACCTTTTTTGGATTATTATGCAGCTGGCCGCTTTGGGGTTATGCCATAGTCTGCATCTTCACAAACATTCACGGTAACGAATTCTATCATAATAGGAATGCAAAGTTTAGGAATTTCAATTTTGGGTCTGAGTATTTTTTACAGTGCAGGTCTTAATATTTACTTCTGGCTGTATTTTATACCAGTCATTGTAAGTCCACTGACTTTCCACCTTGTTATTGACATGATCTTTTAATTCTAGTGGTTAACGTTACTTTGATCATTCAATACAATGAAGCTTATCATGTTGGTGGGGACGAAACTCCAGCATGTTGTTGCCTTGTTAGCACTCGAAATTGCTGAACCACAGGGCCCTTCAATTGGAAGACAAGTAAAGCCACGTGATGAACTCTTTTGGTTCGGCAAACCTGAAATATTACTGAGATTGATACAGTTCATATCATTTCAGGTGATGCATAGAATGCTTGTTACAACATCAACATCAAGGTCTCTTAAACTCGTTTAGTTCTCTAATCTCGTATCCTATATTTCCATATGCAGAACGCTTTTGAGATGGCAACATTCATCTGGTCCTTGGTAAGGAGAACCATATCTCTCTTTTCATTTTGTTAGCAGATTCTTTTCCCATTTTAACTTCATGCGCCCAAAAAGGTTGTCTCCGCAATAAACTATGAGTAGAACAGCGTAAAACTATATCTATATAGGAGAATCTAGTATCAGATGAGGTAATTTACGGCATATTTCTGATATATTTCCTAAGAGGAAATTTATAATGATCTGTGTTATGTCATATATCAATTGGCATAAAACTCGGGGTTGTTGGTAGGGAAGAGGAGATACTGATGGACAGTATCAGAGAAGAGAAAGATGCTAAAATGTAAAATGTAATGTAGGTCTTGTTCATTACTTTGTAACAAACACAATCATTTCACGACCGAGAATGTTTCTGGTTTTGCAAGACCATAACATTAAGTAACTTTGGTTGCAAATTTAAAATTTTTGTCGCTTTGGCATCATTTTACATGATATTTAGCATCGAATCCTTTTTGAATGTTTGTGTAGTGGGAATTCAAGCATCGCTCATGTTTGATGGAGAATCATGGGATGATCATAGTCCGACTTACTTCTGGGTACGTCTTCTCAACCTCCCCGGTTACAAATACAATGCTATATAATCCAGTGTTTTTTTTTTTTAATGTAGCCATTTACATAGGAACATTTGCTCGAAGATAGCTTAGAAGGAGAAAAATCATACTCTGTTGGATCATAACATTTGGAGAAACTTGTGTGGTTGCTTCTCAGCCTATTACTTGCTGAGACAGTTGGGCTACAGCGACCTCGTTTAACAATTTTGATATAGACCTGTTTTTATTAATAGCTTTCTCTTGCAATCTTGCATTTATCGTGAAAGATTGGGGACCAATGGTGAAACTTTCTTCAACTTACATCTCGGACCGATGAAGACATTTATGTTGTGCCATATGCAGGGTTATTGTTCAGTTCTGGTGCAGCTATTGCACTGTCCCTCTGAATGTAATTGTCACACAGGTTTGTAACCCAGCAATTTTCTCTAGTCATTCAATGTGTTATATAACGCTTTGAGTAATCCTATCTAACTCGCGTGGCTCATCTACATGACTTTCTACGATATCAGATGGGATCGCGATGTAAGAAAGCGTTGATTGCAGAAAGCGTCCGAGAATCACTACACAGTTGGTGCAAGAGAGTAAAGGAAAGGTTGAAAACTACTAACTCAATTACTACAAGGTCCACATGTTCTCTTGGATCAACAATTGATGAAGGGAATGAGATCATTACAATGTCATCTGGTACTTTATCTCTGTGTTCTTCCTCAAACTATTTAACCAAACTTGGCGTGGAAGAGTTACCAGATGGAGATCAAGAACATGTCCTTGAAGATTCAAGTCCAGTAGGACCTGAATTTTCTTTCAGAGATATGCAGTTCTCATCTGAACAACCTGATGACATTGAAGAAAAAGATGCGGATGGTGAAACCTGACATTGAAGAAGACGGAGGGGACGAGATAGAGGAGGAGAAGACCGAGACACTTCTCGACTTGTTTCAGAAGACATGAATATGTACATCATAAGGTTATGCACATCAACATGTAATAGTAACCTTAACAGATTCGAACATCGACTGGGCACAACCGCACAAGGGTAGCTAGAAGCAAAGGTTTTCATCTTTGCAACCTGAGATTCATTAGATTCGTATTTGACAGTGCTAATACACATTCCAATGATAGAAATAAAGCATTTTCAGTATTCTTTGTCTTGGTTCAAATCTATAATCAGAAAATGGAGCGCGTAATCCAAGTGTTTGGGTTGACTTATAAGCCAAAATTGGTTCGGCATACAAGCCAAAACTACTCATAATCCAACCCCAACATAAACAAGAATCATACCCTTTAACCGAAGAAATGGATTCAAATAATAATACATACATATATAAGACAACATCTTTCATTGATAAAGTAATGCATGTACAGAGATAGCTGAGTTGTCCTAAGACATGTTTCCTCATTATTTTCAATTAACATGTTCCTTCTCCAAGGAAGGATGGCAGAACAAAAAGAACAATTCTGAGTGAATATCAAACTACTACATGGATCTGATATCTTGCTAAACCTTTTCAATTATAATAAACAATCATTGCATTCTAACTTATGTTGGTAGATGAGGTTTTGCAACTCAGAATAAACCATAGAAATTCCAGGGCTTCCACACGTGTGAGCGGCAAGTCATCCTCAAACATAGTGTCTTCAACTAAACACTGCCAGGGGGTTTGAATTCGTTGAATAGTTGCAGACGATGTGAAAAGGCTGCGGAGATTTCTCTTTTATATAAAAAAAAGTCTACTCAAATTTGACGTTTGGATTTTTTGGAACCGAGTAACCACAGCACCTGAAAATCCATTAGCAACCATGGTAAGAATAGTTTCATGAAATAGAATGCTCATAACTTCTGTTTAACTTAATGCTTATTAGTTTCTAGGGAACAAAATCAATAAATAAATTCATTTTCATAATTATAAGCAACTGGTGAACGATTTCATCAAGAGAAATAAAAGACAGGGAAGGCAACCACCACAACAAAAAAGAAAAAAAGAAAGCTTTATATGAATAAACTGATAGTCTTTTATACTCACTGCAAAGAATCGCTAAGCCAAGATGTAACATAAGTGGTTACCCACAGTAAAAGCTAGTTTTAAGAATTTTGACATCTAATATGTCAAGGATGTTTGGACACAAGTGAAGTCAGTTGCCAGTGATAATTCATTTAGAAGGAAGCGTGTTGCAATAATTGTCACACATAAAGTAACAGCAATCAGAATCAGGCAAACCAGAAGGATAAAGCCATATAATGATATACACCGTAGAACTGCCAACGTGAAACGCCCCAAGAAGAACTTACCAAACAGACAAAGTATGAAGTCTACTGATTTGTGTTTCAAATGAACAATTATTGGCCTACAGCCAAAGGAAACTGGATTTATGTACATGATAATTTTTATGGAAAGTAGGGATGGAATGTGGGTAACAGATACTACTTAAGAGACTGATATGCCAACTACCAAATGAAGTCAACTATATTATTTACAGATATACGGTCCTAGAGTAGTAGGTGAAAGTATTTGGATAAATAGTTCAATTCAGCTCTTCATTACCTTGTAGTTCCCCAATTAAGTTAAAACGGAATACATCTCAATGACAATGCTGTCGAAGGGAAGCAATTTATCTTCCGATCATAGAGACCAGCATCAGTGTCAGGTACCACTTCTTCTCAGGAATTGGCTGGGGAATGGTCTTTAAACGGGGATTGTTTGGAGCACGACTCCATTTTTCTCCTATAACTGTACCAAGAAGTCCTGAGGAGAAAGATACAAAAGCAAGTCCTGAGGAGAAAGATACAAAAGCCAAGATGACAAAGACCAGTACCATTGCACCGAAAGGTATGGCAATTAGAGACCTGTATAGTAAGTGCAACTATTAAATTTGGATTGGATGCACAAAACTCTCTCAAGTAAAGCTCAACTTCAAGTCTTATGTCTAACTGACAACATCCTCAAATTGACTAAGTCCTCTACTTCGTCCCATTTCCACAAGTTTGGACAAGAATGCATCTCCAAAAATACATCAAACTGATTGAATAGCTATTTTAAAAATAATAAGCATTGTCCTCTAATCCCCCTAAGTCACTAATCTGCATAAAACTTTCATCCTGTGCCTCCTGCGTCAATAATCTCAGAATTGTATAAACATCCTTTCCGCCATAATGAATCATTTGGTTTGCTTCAAAAGAGTACACATGGTTTTTAACTCCAATCCAACTGCACGCAACCACTTTTGTTGTCGTAATCTTTTCCGTTGCTTTCTTGACACGAACAAGACTATCCCATTTGCCCATCTGTTCATATGTGCAAGCCAATACCAAGTAACGGAGAGAAGTTTGTGAGTCCAACTCCATTGTCCTCTTAGCAACTCTTTCAATTACTTCCAGATTTCCAAGATCTCCAAAAGCTCGAAGTACAAACTCCCACAGATGAGCACTAGGTTTATGTGGCATTCTTTCTAATAATAGCATTGCATCTTCAATGTTACCTGATCTACTTAACATGTCTACAACATAAGCATAATGCTCATTTCTTGGAGCAATTCCATATTCCTTCTCCATCGAAGAAAAGATGGCCAAACCGTCCTGAAGAAGGCCACCATGACTGCATGCTAAAAGAATAGCTGCAAAGGTTATATGATCAGGATGTAAACCACTTTCAAGTAGTTCCTTAAAAAGGCAAAGGGATTCTACTGCTTTTCCATTGTAAGCAAGTCCCATTATCATAGTATTCCAAGATATCAGATCTCTTATAGCCATATTATCAAAGATATACGAGGCTGAGTTGATTAAACCATACTTACTATACATTTCAACAAGTGAACTGGCAACAACATCATCTGATTCAAATCCCGATTTGACTACCAAAGAATAGACCTGATGCCCGTGCTCCCACGGAAAAAAGACAGCAGCAGAGTCAACAATGCAGCTGAGTGTGAATTCTGTTGGTTTGATGTTCTCCCGGAACGCAAGGACAAACACTTCCAGGGCATACTCCACTAACCCATGCCTAGCATAGCATGCAATCATTGAGTTGCTAAGAGCTGAGTCAACTATACTTGACTCATTAAACAAGTAAATTGCATCCTCCAGTCTGTTGCATTTTGAAAACAGATCAATGGCTGCACTAGACACAGATGTATTCCAAAGAAACCCCATCTTTATGCAAAGACACAAAATTTTCTTACCAAATTCCAAATTCCGCAAGTTAGAACAAAGAGCAAGCACTGCTGACATTGTATACTCATCGGGTTTATGTCCCATATCTCTCATAGAACAAAATTGACATAATGAGAGTTTTTCATACCCAGATGTACGGCATCCAGAGATCAAAGAGTTCCAAGAATTGTATCCACTACTGGCATGGTAAAAAACACTCCAACAGCAAAATCCACTAGGCCAAGCTTCCCATACATATCAATCAATGAATTTCCAATCACCAAATTGGAATAATCAAAACCATTCCTTATCATATTGCCATGCATTGCTTTCCATAATCAGCACATTTTACACACGAAATTAAAATTGAAAATGTGAAAGCACTTGGCTTCACAGATCAAAATTTTGCATTTCCAAGAACATTACCCACGCGTTCTCAAATAACCCCCCTGAAACATACCCTGAAATCATCGACTTCCGATCTTACAACATCCTTTTCAGGCATTTCATCGAACACTCGACCCGCCTCTTTCACATCGCAGTGGCTAACATACACCTTCAAGTATAATTTCCAAGAGAAAATATTTTTGTCTCGTAACTCATGAAATAACCTTAAAGCATCATTTGCAGAACTAGATTTAGATAAAGATCAATGCAGCGATTAGCCAAAAAGGTATTAGTAACAAAAGACAGTTTTATTAAGTGGGCATGAATGGATTTTGCAAACGTTGAGGGGTTCTTTGATTGAACAAACTGATCAATAAGTCTAGAGAAATAGGATATGGGATGTCCGTGGACGAATTTGTGCGCTGCTTGCAAAAAATTATACATGCAAATGCACCTAGGCTACGGGAAGAGGCCGCAGAAACAGCCGTCTATAAGGAAAAGAATAATTCGAAGGGGAATTTTTATTTGACATTTTTAAATTTTAATCACCCATCTTAGTCACTAAAACACTGGGCCCCACTCAAAAATTAAAATCCCCAAATTTTTTCTCTCTCTTCCCAATTCCCACGCGTGTTTCTTCTTTCCTTTCACTGTGTATTATCTTCTTCCTCCTCAGCCCATGATCACAGATTGATATTGAGGTCACAAAAGGTTCAAATTTCAGTCTTAGACTCAATCATTCGACTCAAAACACATATATTGATTCTACACCCTGTCAATACCAAAAAAACCCAAATCATTAACAAAATAGTGCTGAGAATTATAAATTTATCTATACCTTACAGTTAGTTGCAAATGAAAGAAATGGACACCAAAATGTTAGTCATTATAAACAACTCAATTCAATTTTTTCAACCTAGCAAACATAAAAGTAACAACCAAACAAAACAAAGGCTCCTAACAAGTCATGCATAATTTTTTTTTTTTTTTAAAAAAACCCAAATAAAACAAACTGATTTTAGTATTGGGGGATTCTCATAAATTTCATTTAATCCCCAAAATCTGATTTTTTGAAACCTAAAGCTACCATCCAAAGTTTCATGAAAAAATTCTTCCTCTACCGTGAAAGGCATAAAAATTAGAGTTCTAAAAATAATGAGTCTTGTGACTATAGGAAATCATCTTACTCCTCATCGACGAAGACACGGTAACTCCTTCGTCTCTTCTTCTCGTTGCTCTTGCTCTCTCTGTGTCCTGCAGTTTATGCTTCAGAAGATTTCTACGGGTTACGGATCATATGTTTGATGTCAAAGACTCAAAATTGGGGCTCCGGAATCTGGGAGTAAAATAGAAGAGAGGATAAGAAGAGTCCTCCAAGTCTTGCTACGATTTTGTTTGATCACCATTCCTTTATCTGAAGTGAAAAATGAACCTTGCAAGACAATGGCTGCAGTGTCATCTGAGGGGCGTCAGGAATGACTGATTATTCTCTTATTTTATTGATAGTTTATCTTTTGACAGGGAAGTGGAGGATGAATTACAAAACCACTAGGAGGAAGTTGGACCATTCAGCCAAGATTATTTTTCAGAATAATGTGAATGCTGCATTTCTGAAGATGCATTTGGGAAACAGTTATAAGGTGTATATATCAAATCTGTTAAAAGAAAAGAATTTGCATATTTAGTTAAATGAAATTCCCAAGGTCAGTATAACTCTTTTAAAGCTTTGATTAGTTTCCAAGTTTCTTGTCTTTGAAGAATTCTAGTTTTTGTTTTAGATTTTTTGAGTGTATGAATGTTGTTTATGCAGATAGATGTGGTATTTTATTGCCTTTCTTTGGCAGTATCAAGATTCAAGAGCAACTGAGGATAGTCCAATGGATATGCTCATCAGATGATTTTTGGAGTGAATTTGGTCTTGTTTGGAACAAATCACAGGGTGCTGTGAGAAATTTGTGCAGATTCAAAAATGTTCTTCCATTTTTGGGCTTTTGCTAAATATATGTTGTGATAGCGATCTTTTTCCCACTTTTTTTGTGGTAATGAGTTGAATATTTAGTCGCTGAAATTTCAGTGATGCTTCATGGATGAATATGGCGGATTAGCATAGCATTATCAATCATTTATATGTTAGCAGCTGGATTATGATAATTGAATTTGACTTGTATAATTGTATATAAAATTTATCTATTCCATATTTCTTTTGTTAATTATTATTGAATAAATGTCTTGGCTTCTCTGTCTTAAATAAATTCATGTGTCCAAGCTGCAGTATCTTGATGTAGTTGTAAAAGAAGCTTCACATCACTGGTGCTACCGTTACAAGTATGTTGCAACAGATGGAATGCATGGTGAAAGGTAGTTAGAGGTCAAGTAACTACAAGAGATCGATGAGCTAACAAGGGAAGAAGATTGTAGAGCTAGAAAAGAGAATTGTGATATGTAAGTTGAATTATCAGTCATTATATATTAGGAAGTCATTGTAAAACATTGTAATGATGTATTGATTGATAACATTGATAAAGGTTACATGTTGATTTTTATTTTTATTTTTTTGAAATAGATAAATTCATTTTCTATTACTTATTATGTTTTTTTTTTCATAGAACAAACATTGTAGTCATCGTACCAAATGAGTTCAACAACTGTAGTAACATCGTGAAAGTTGCGTGTAAGAATTGTTGGTACCATACGCATTCATACGTGTTCATTAGCTCATAAAATTTGGAAGTATCGAAGGGGAAAAAATGAAAAGAGATGGGCCACACAGCATTCAACTGCTATACACTAGGAATTTGAGATATGAAAATTCTAAGATGAAAAATTTGTTCACTAGAAGTTCATACCTCACAGCATGGAAGGCATCATGTCAAATTGTCAATCATACCTTCAAAGTCAATATATATCACCTAAAATAAAATACACATCTTCTCTAAAGAACAAACAAAAAATAGTTTGATGGTACAAGTGATCCTTGTCATGCAACCAGTCGAGCCTGTTGTATGAGGTCTCAACGTGTTGCTTGATTTGCTAGGTTCTTTTACCTCCTCTGTTACTTATGTATGTCACATTACACCCGCCCGTCACATTTCTCGTTAATTGATTCACATCCCGTGCTCTCTTGTCTATGCCTTCTCTATATGTAACTGAAATGAAGGATCAGTAGGAAAATTCAACTCGTTTCATTCATAAAATAATGCACGTATACAAATGACTGTCCTGTCCTAACACGGTATCCTCATAATTTCCCATCGATGTATTCCTTCTCCAAATAACAAGATATTGGCAAGCAAAAGAAAAGAAAATCTACCAGTGAACACCCATTGTATAGAAAATCTAATATATTTCTCTAGCCTTTTTCAATCATGAAAACAATCACTGCATTCTAACTTATGAGAGTACGCATTGTTTTACATCCCGGGAAATCAGAAAAATGTTAGGGCCTCCACACAAATGCAAGTACCGTCATCCTGAAACTGCGGTGCTTCAAGTTAACATTTGCAAGGGACCCAATAAGAGGCTTCTCTTTAAGTAATAATAATGGCAAAAACCTAGTCACATTTGATGTTTCGGTAAATCCTCCTTACAAACAGATTGGAGCCTAGGTAACCAACAGCACCTGAAAATCCATGAGAAAGAACCACGTTAAGATTAATTATGCTTATAACTTCATTAACACTTCGCTCTAGGTAATAGAATCAACAAATTCATTTTCAAAGAAAAATAAATTCACCGAGAAAAGAAAAATAGCAGAGGATAGAGACGGAGAGGGCAGCCAATAGCATTTTATACTCACCACAAAGAATCCCTAAGCCAAGACAAAACATCAGCGTGTAACCAAAGTAAAAGCTAGTCTGGAAGAACCCTGACATCTTTGTCTTTGCATAGTAGTAATATATCGAGTACAAGTAAACATATATGGATGTCGAGGCTGCAGACAAGAACGAAGTCCATTGCCAGTGATAGTTTTCAGCATTTAGAAGGAAATATGTTGCCACAATTGTTACACAGACGGTAACAATAATCAGAATCAGGAAAACCAGAAGCATAAACCCATATACATAGTACACCTGCAGACATGAACATAAAGGAGAATTCAACCACACAGACAAACATATACATATGAATTTTAACTAATTTGCCTTCATATGAATACTTTTCGGCAATGCGAACCATGATGTTTGTGTTTTGTGAGTGTGTGTCCTGGGAACTTTTCATTACCTTGTAGTTCCAGAATGAAGTAAAAACAAAATACATCTCAATGAATATGCTACCAAAGGGAAGCAATCCTCCCATCATAGAGATCACCGATGGCTTCAGGTACCACTTCTTCTCGGGAATTGGCCGGGGAATGGTCTTTACACGGCACGGATTATTTGGAGCACCACTCCAGTTTTTTCCTATAACTGTACCGAGAAGCGCCAAGGGAAAAGATATAAATGCCCAGATGACAAAGACCACAACCATTGTACCGAAAGGTATGGCTGCTAGAGACCCATAGAATATGGCAACTGTGTTCAGAATGAAGCCAATGCCAAAGCACATAAAAGGGAAAAATGAAGCTGTGAGGATCATTGATTTTACCCAGTGTTTACCTGCCACAAAGATGAGTAATAACAGAATTAATAGGGCAGTGGAAACAAAGATAAGAATAGAGCAAACACATAATAATACAGAAACAAACACGTCTCACAAAACAGGTTAAGACGGGAATAAGCTGCACATACCACCATGGCGCGCATACATTCCACCACTGACATAGCCTGAGATGAATGATGTGAATGCATAACATATTATGAAAGTAGTGACAATAGCTCCTCTCCTGAATGATGTAAAAACCAAACAATAAAAGTTAGCATGAAAATCTTGCAGTTGAATCGAATATGAGAATGGTAATTTCAATTAGATTTCTAAATCCATCTACCAAAACAACTATCCTTAATCCTACAGACAAAACCCATAATGCAAAACCAAAAAATAAATAGAGAAAAATCTATATACTTATTAGAGGAGAGGCTAAGGGAAGAGAATGAAATTTAGTAAGTTGCTGATAATTTGCGAATTTCAAGTATTTCAGCAAAGACTTGCACCTTATACATACCCGATATACAACATTCCAACAATGGCATATAAGACAACGAGGAGAACTAGCAATGCTAATTGTGCGCCAGTACCAACAAGAGCAGAGAGTAAAACTAAACCGCCAGGAGTACGGAATACGTCTCCATGAACAAGTTTCCAACCAGACTCTTCATTAACATCTCTTTCCTAAAGATCAAGCATTTAAATTACCATTAACAAAGATTTATTAAATCACTAACAATTATTTGATGATAAGCTCATTACCAGGGCTTCTAGATCATCATCATCCCGAGCATATTTAGCATAATCGTTTCGCAAGGTGCGCATTAATATCATTGACACCAGACCAGTAAGGAATATAACCATCATGAAGGAATTGAAAATTGAGAACCAATGAATCTGCAAGATGCACAAGGCAAGTCACAACCTAATACCTGATATTAGAACAATTACTACAGCACAGCAAAATCCCTCCAGTTCCCTTGTGCGTTGGAGGCAATTGCATTTGCACCCATTTAAGCAACAAAATCAAAACATAACAATGATCGAGGCAGAAGGATCAAGGTTCTTATTAAATGCAAAAAATATAAAACCCAACGAAAGCACCTTAACATCAGTTTTTCCTAAGATGTAGAACCTCATGTTAGAACTATTCTTATAATTATATCAAATTGGAATGTGAATATTTACTTGATGCTCAAAAAATGGGTGGTCCAGGTAAACATCAAAACGACGTGCAAAAGAGACATCTGTGGGGATCCACTTCACGGAATATGTCATATCCAATGTTGTTCCCACTTCCAATAGTTTTGGGCTGTCTTGTGTGAGGTTGACATGAATGATCTACAAGACAAAGAAGTTAGCAACAACAGAACTAAACTGAACAACAGAAATACCAGAAAACATTTAAAAGTCACAGACTTGATCTTTGTTGTATTTCACTGTGATGCTCTTATGCGTGTAGAGAACTTGTTTGTTGTCACCATTCCTGTCTGGATGCAGCTCACCAACAAAGCCTGCAAAATCAATATAATAATTCAAAGCATAGGGTGGCGTAGAGCAATATATCTGCGACAGTGTTAAAGGAAGGCATACCCCATAGCGGCAGATCATCTGAACTTGTAGCCAGCGCACCAGTAAGACACATAAATGAGATAAGAATTAGACAACTTATATTCACGGCAATATAAAAGCATATCTAAATATCTAAGAGCTTTGGAAAAGCAAAAATACTAACAGAGTGAAAGTGTTTTTTCTCCACCCAAAACCATTTCTCAAGTGAAGCAGAAGAGAAAATGTCATCAACGGCTAATCAATCATAATTCTCAACAAGCCAGCACAGAAGCACAAAGTGCACTACCACTAGATTAGCCTAGGACAAAGACAATAATGGACATCTTCATGATTTTAATAAAACAAGAAGACAGTATTGTCACCGAAGGATCCAGAAAGCCCATAGCAAAATTACAAGCTTCTGGTAAGTTGTCATTTTGAAAATAATCTTATAAGAAGGCAACTCTGGTGGGTTTTGAACTTTATTGTCCCCACAATTCTAGCAAATAACTTTCAAATTAAATAGAACTTCTCATAGGTGATCTAAAAAATATTTAAAATAACGTGCACAAACTTCTAATATGCACATTCTAAAGTCCAGCCATGTGGATTTTTAGACTCAGAACTCATGCCAAAAAATAACAAAGTCCGCAACTAGCATGTGGCCAGAAAAAGGTTGGAAAATAAAGTGATTCATCACCTCACCGTTCAAAACTTTGCATGATATCTTCCAAAATTTATCACTGAATTAAAAAGATAAAATAAAATAAACCAGACAAAACCCTAAAGTCAAGCTTTCTTGCGTTTGGCCACATAAAGCTCCTAATAAATAGGTGAATTTGAGACTTCACACAAGACATTAATAGTTTTAACCTTGTCAAATTAATTCCAATTTGAGATAGCTACACGATCAGAAAGTAGGGATCATGATATCACGGTTTAATACCAGTCCTGAAATTTCATATCTCCAAGAGATCCATAGTCAATTCATTTTACAAAAGACAAAAAGAAGAATAATCATGTAACTTACCCATGAAGAATTCAAACCAGTAATTATTTTCAATGGCATCCTTGAATTGTTTGACTTTTGCTTCATCAAGCTCGAGCCCACAAATGCTAGTCTTGTCCACAGTTTCTGCCAAAAAGAAAAATAATGAATGTCATCATATAGAAAGGCAATACAAGACGCGTGATAGAGTTAAGAGGTCCACGTACACATACTTTGGAATTTTATTTCAATCAAACTATCAATAAGCTCATTTCCACCCAATACTTCACCAAGACCGCCCCATTTGTGAGCAGCATTACCGGGAAGACGACAAAAGGGAAGGCTATAATAATTGTATGTTTCTTGAGGGTTATTGTATGGCCCTACTTTATTCACCCACAAGGTGACAGGTTCACCGGGTTGATACTGCAGGAGAAAGGAAAAGGGCATGTTAGAGAGCACTTCTAGCTAATAAGTAGTGAACACTTACAAAGCGCTCTACAGTAGGAAATATAAAAATCACGTAGATACACTCCACCCCCACCAAAAGAGGAAAAAGAATATTTATGCTTAAACAATAACCATGTGTTCACTGCAGTGCTGACAAGCACTGGAAAGAATCTCCTAGTGTTGTAGAAATAACATAACACTGACCAAACAAAGGAAAGCTCTCATTTGTGTTTTCTTTACTAGTCAAATCCAAAAAGTGACTCGCTTTCCTTCTGTGGAGATGGGTGCACAGTTCCTTGTTTATAAATGAACTCCCTTGACAAGCGCAATGAGTTTGTAATAGAATGGATTATGAGAAGAATATTAGATTAAAAAGTAACACAGCCTAATGAGGTTTCAAAGGAATTGATTGAAACAGAACAGAAAGCTAACGCATTCATGGAATGAACGACATATTTGGGGGTTAAGCCAAGTTTTACTGTTGTTCTTATAGGAAGCATTTGCCACATAATTCAATGTTAGATTTTCTTTTACTGTTCAACAAATTTCCTCTTTATCATATGAAGAAAAGCCATAGTTGAATGCTGCTCAAACATTAATGCGTTTATTTAACAGCTATGAGAAAACACTGCTATCAACTCGACATTCAAGTCTGAATCAGGCCTTTTGCTTCCATTTTGTTCATATTAAGGAAGAAATCTTACTTCAATGGGACTATACAACAATCAACCTCAGCTGCAGATAATAGGTTGAAATATTCCATGTTTACAGAACTTATTCCAGAATATATTATTCTAAGTGCCAATCTTAGCATCTATATCCTGTCATAAATAACAACGGTCGACCTGACAGATGTCAAAATTGGTCATTGTGTGTTGAATGGAGCAAACTCGTAATAAGTCAATCTTACCGCCATTCCAGCTCCGGTCATGTTGGCAAATCCTTAACGAGTAACGACTACCCTCAACCCCCAAAACACCAAGAAAAATATGAAATGAAGTGAAATCCTTTCAACAACATGAAAATAAACATAAACAAACTCATATTATGATCGATCTAATATAAGAGCCCAATATCAGTCAAAGAAAAGTGTTGGCGCCGTGCACAAAATGATAACATACACGCGAAACGCCAGCGTTTTATACGGAGACACAGAGCAAGAACATTTCGAAAGACTAGGTAATTGTGATCTAACACGCAACGGTGACCATAATATAAATCTAAATTTGCAAAAAAAAAAAAAAAGAAATTAAGAAAGAAATATCATTTACATTGAACGAGCTACAAATCAAATCCTTCACACAAAATTACTAACGACCTTCAGTGCCCAGGAACAATGCAACACGAGTAAGCTTTCACGTTTCAAATATCTTAAACAGGATCTGAGTAATTCCGAAAGAGGGACGCCAGCTAAAATTTTTAGGGATTTTTGCTGAAATGGATCAAGAATGACTACCGATTACCTTGTGATCGGACTCAGAGGCGAGCGCCGGCGAGAAGAGGAGGACGGCTGCGAGAAGGAGAGATAATCGGGCTACAGACCTCATCTCATCGGCGGGTGGATCAACTTACGTCGATGATAAAATCTAAATGTAAAATTCAGGTTGAGCTGATCGCATCGAGTTTGGAGGTTATGTATGTGGTACTTATCTGATGTTCCTCCTAGAGGTAGAGGACTCTGTTGCCGTGCTATTGTGACGTGTTTGTCTAAGCTTGAAACAAATTAAGCAACAACAGCATTTTAAAATTTAGGGTAAATTTCACATATGGTACCTAACCTTTACACTTTGTATCATCTAGGTCTATATTCTTTTTTTAACAATGAAGATCCCTACCTTTTATAAATTGACAGATAAGAGTCTCTAATCCTAGAAGATGACAATTATGCCCTTAACTCTTTAAAAAATAAATTGTTTACAAATAACTAAAAATATTTAAAAATAAAACAATTACTTTTATATCCCATCTACTTAATTACTCATTAGACATGTAAATCTAACTCAGTCAAAAATGACGAATTCCACAAGTAAAAATTTTTTAGAAGGGGATGAGAGAGAGAAATCTCTATTTTTTTTATTATTCTTAGCAGTAATTGCAGAGCCAATGACAAAATGTTGGTACCCCTTTTGCTAGCGGAATTTGTCATTTCCAATTATACTCGGGGTGAGAATGAGTAATGAGGTAGGTAAATGGAGAAGAAATTGTTTTCCTTTTTCTTTCTTACTTTTTTACATACTTTTTATTTTTATTTAAATAGCAAGGGGGTATAAGAGTTAATTTTTTATGGCTTTAGGGACAATAGGTGCTAATTTATAAAAAGTTGGAGACTCAAGGCGTTGAAGAAAAAAATAGAGATTTAATTGATAAAAAATGTAAAAGTTAGGGAACATATGTGAAATTTACCCTAAAATTTAATTTTTTAAGTTCTTCGATTTATGCTTTGTTGTAGCTACATCTTAGATTTTTTTTAGTCACATTTTCAGGTCCATGTTACGACATGTGTTTCAAATAAATAAATAAGTTTGTCTAACAAAGTGTTTGGCAAAAATTCAGATTATAATCTGGATTATAATCTGTGACGTAGCATCATTTTATTGGTTGTTTTGTGTAAAAAGTCAACAATTGCGGCTTGACTTTCACTTTTTGATTTTTTGAAAAAAGTGAAACCAATGAAATGATGTCGTGTGATAAATTCTTTTTCGGATGTCGACAAAAAAACCTCCTTTTTTCCCTTATATGTGGTTTTTTTTTTTTAGTAAAAGTACATTTTGCTCCATAAAAAACACAAATGTGTATAGATGCAGATCTCACTGGAGCACAATGTAGGAAATAAATAAACCAACATAAATGTTGGAAAAACTCACACAAATCATTATTGGTAGAACTCAAATCTGGGACCTTACGAAGAAAAAAATAGAAAAAGAATTTTACAGTGAAAATGTGTTATACTGGCCTAAAAATACACACATATATATAACATCCTAATCCTAAATATATAAGAAACGCCTTAAAAAGGCACCTGGTCGACCAACTTTTCTTTCAATTTTGCCCCTCCCAAGTGCTAGAGAGTGCAACCATTTATAGCACAAATACTATTTGTACACATTTTTTTTCTCCTCTTTCTAAAAATTAAACACTATTTTTAAATAGAAATATGTGCAATATAGATGTTGAATCAAATATTTCAATGTGCACTTTAATACGAACTAATAAGAGAAAGCTATCTATAAGCGCATTATCCATAAAAATGTGTCAAAAATTAAAGGTAAAAATTTAAACTTTAACTTTTACACTTTTCACCAATAACCCAATCCTTTTAAGTTAGTACAATTAGATCCTACTAATTTAAAAAATGTTTTTTTTTTTTTTGTACAAAAGGGGATGGGGAGGGACTTGTTGGGGTTGAACCCGGATAATCCCGGTAAGGGTTAGGCCCTTAACAACGTGTGCTAACCCCTTGATCCCTAATTTAAAAAATGTTTTGATTTAATTTAATGTGTGGTCATAAAAACTTAAGACTTTATTCTCCATCCATGTTTTATTTTTTCTTGTTAGAATAAACTTAAATGATGTACATGACATCTTTATAGATAAATTCAACTATCTCTTAACAATATTCCTAAATTTATATATTTTAGGCGAGTTGATTTTATAAACTGATATTATTATTTTCAATTTTATTATTATTATTTGTTTGAATATATATCTCCTTTTAATATGAAAAAATCTAAAGGGTAAACTTCACAAAAGGTCTCAAACCTTTGTAAAAAGTAACAATTTCATCTCTGATCTCTTTGTTTAAGGTTGTAGGTCTCTAACATTTCAGAAATATGCACAAAAAGTCTCCATGGGCAATTTCTATCAATTTTCACATTTATATACTTACAAAATGATCATTTCACCCATGTATATGAATTAAAAGGTAAATGGTAAAAAAAAAACCTTTTAAAAAATCCAAAAATTTTAAATAAAAGAATGAAAAATATGTTGCTTCATCCGATTAGTTACTCATAACTTTCACCGAGTACCACCACCATTTCCCTCGTCATTTTTTTTAGTGGGGAAGTATAAGGCCACCACTTAAATTGTCGTTAATGATAATAATAAAACAGGGATTTACCCCCCATTTTAGCTATATATTACGCAGAAATTTGAAATGACGGGTTGTGGCGGAAATAACATTGGAAGAAATCCTCATTTTTTTACCAATAATTCAAACCTTCAAATTTTTTCACAAGAAAAAATTATACACTTTTAATCGTTTCAATTTTTAAGACTTGAATATCAACTATCGCAAGAAGAATGTGGGTAGAACTTTTCTCAAAGATCTCAGTTTATCATTGCTTATTTATATTTGAAATTTGGAGAGTTCATTACCTAAAATGACTGTGACACTAGTGGTGGTGATTGTTGTGTTAGGTAAGTGAATGGAAAAAATAATATATTGATCAATATGTATATATTACTTGTATTAAGTGGATGGATGAGAAAACGATATACAGATAAATATGTATAAATGTGTGAAAGAGAAAATGATAAAGAGAGCAAAATAAATTTTTAAAATTTGTGTTACTATTTTTTTATTTAAATAAAGGGTAAAATTATCTTTATTGAAAAAACGAACAATGAAACTTGACAAAAATAGTATGTAGGGATTTTGTGTACATTTTTAAAATGTTGGGGACCTACAACTTTGAAAAAAAGTTAGTGACGAAATTGTTACTTTTTACAAAGGTTGGGGACCTCTTGTGAAATTTACGCAAATCTAAATTACCACAAATTTTATTTTTCTCAACACTTGGTTCATACGTTTTTGCAAAATGAATAAATAGAAATATAGCCCCAATTTCTAGACTGAGTAAAAACTTAATTATTCAATTAAATTATTTTGAACTGTAGGTCTCGGTTTGAATCACACATGCACTTCCTTTATTTGTTGTCTCCTTCCCTATCAACCCCTTGTATCACAAAAAAAAAAAAAAAAATTCCATGCAAGAAATATATTTTTCCTTTTTTGAAAATTTTTTTCTTAAGTATTTAAGTTATTGCTTATTATTATTATATAAAATATAATGCATTTAATATATTAGATTAATATATATATATATATATCTATATGAATGATGTTAATCTCAATTCACATACAAAATATAAGTTCAACTTTGTAAGGTCAAAGAACATATATAATATCGTGCAATATCTAATAATAGGTAAATTATATGCAATACACGTCTTATCACTAGTTTGACTAAGAACGTCACTAAAATAAAATTTGCTAATTAGTTGAAAAATATAAAGATAATAATAATAAAATGTGGCATACCCCAATACACAATAATGCCTATATGACATCATATTTATAATGTTAGATCGAGACTAGTTCACATTAAAATTGATCTAACGCAAAATATATGACATAGTTGTAGTTTTCTATGTTGCATGTTTTAATATACGCCATATAATCATATGATAGTATATATGTGGTGTTAAATTGAGGCTAATGTTCACATAACTTTTATTTAAAAATAGAATTTGATCAAGTAAATTACATCCACACAATTTATAAGACTCTCATTACTGCACAAAATTCTGCCATTTGTTTCCATTTTTTTCTAATTCTATTTTTGAGTTGGTTTGATTTAAAATTTCAAAAATTAATTATCACTCAAATTTATTTTCAATCACAGTTATCATAAAAAGTCACTTTTTTACGAAATTAAATTCTCGAAAACTTAAATCAAGTTCACATATAAAAATGGTTTGGGCTTTGTCCCAAGCTTATCCCATGGTACTGGATTGGCCTTTTTACAAGCTTCACACTGGGCCGGGCTTTTTTTATCAGGCTCCATTAACGGGTTTCCTTCTCGCAAGTTGGACTAAGATACCTCTCCATTTCGGGAAAATTAGGTGATGTACTTTATTTTGATAAAATATTTGAAAAATACGTACAAACTTGTGAAATACGGCCAAAACCTCTCGGATACGGTGTTATAAATAAGAATCAATCAGGGATAACATGTAATTTCACTATTTCTTCAAGAACGTTCTCTGCGATTCTCTTCTGGGTTGAAGGCGGCATAGCGATTTTCTTCATTTCAATATGTTCACTTTGAGTTCTGAAGATTTCCGTAAATTTATTGCAATTTGGATATCCGATTCATATTTCTGAAGTTCTGTACTACGTTCTCGATTTGTTCGTTCTAGTACCGCAGAAGAATTGGATCTCAAACTTAGGGAAGGTAAAGTAAGGCAAAACTACAGAAAACATAAATATCGAGAGTACTTGCTTTTTTTTATTTGTTAATTTCAGCTCGAATTGAATTCAATACATTGTTGATTTTCAGCTCCTGTAACGGAAGAATTCCCTGGAAGGCGTGTCAATAAGAATCATTCATGTGAGTTGGGACTTGGGAGTCATTCTTCGGCTAGCTATTTCTTGATAAAATTTGCTTATCTATTTCGGAAAGATTTTAAAGCTTTGATTAAATGAAATCAAGAATTCTGCTAATATACTGTTAAGTATTTTGTCTTCCATCTTACCAAACATGTTTTTCTTTGTTACTTTTATGCTTAGCTTCCCTTAAAGCTAGTCTCTTCTCTTCCCTGCAAATATTTTTCCAAGAAAAACGAGTAACACATATAGAAAAGGATACGAGAAAGGCTGCAACGAAATGTATAATGTGTAATTATATATTATCAACAATGTATAGAATTCTCGCCATTATGTAACTTCCCCTTTCATATCTGATGCTGATATTGATAGTGGTATCATCAGAAAATGGATTGCTTGACAGAAGAAAGTTGATTATGCTCTTGTTTGATACTCTTTAACAAAACACATTATAATCTCATTTACTACTGATTTGACTATTGATTTGACAACTACTTATTTATAACCACAAATTTCAAACTTTTATTAAATCTACATCACTCATTTCACCTCTTTATAATTTCTCTTTATAAATCAACTACCATAAATTGAATCAAACATCCCCTATATCTTTTCTTATATTACCTTAAATGGGGGTGACTTTTTATATATCAATAATCCTGTAGTTTCCTTTTCTGCGAATCAGTCATATCCCTTAATTAAGTGCAAGTTTATTGACTACATTGTACCATTTTCATAATGTCTTCTTTTTATAAATTGTTTTTGCCTTCTCATACTTACCAAGCATAGACATTACATTAGCTTTTCATGACTGGTGAGTAAGCATATTTGATTTTTCACATATAGGAAACATGTATATGAGAAGTTCAATAAGTGAGTATTGGTCTAACATATTTTCTGCCTTCTAGTTTAATACCAGAGCATTTAATATATTTTGCTGTGTTTGTGCAGAACTTTTTCTGCCTGTATATGGGACCAATGCCTCACACATAGTTGTTCAGACTTCAGAACTTTTTCTGAACTAACGATTTTCAGCAACCGATGTTTACGTTTTTCTTCTGAATTTTAGACAGTGAAAATTTGCAACAATTTAGCAATGGCTGTCAGTATGCCTGTGGTTTCAGAAGCCATTGCACTTGGTCAGTCTTTGGGAATCACTGCAAGTACTTTAACAAAGATATTTAACTCTTCAAGTGCTTCGTGTTGGAGTAGGTAGCTTCTATTTAGTATCTCACTGCGCTATATGTTTAATGACACTGAATTTTTCTATGGTTCACCATATACATCTATGATGATCCATATGATCTAGTTTTCGTTACTTCTTTGAATTGTACCTGCACTGTAGCCATTTGAAAGACTCCAAAGTTCAGTAACTGAAAGATAATAACTTTATTTGCTTACAACATGCACAAGTTTGAAAAACATCGATTTGCTACTGTGAATATATGTGAATTGACACTTCTGGCAAGGAAAAATAGGAGATGATCCTATATGCATTGTTCTATGTTCCCAACAAGCATTGCCCGTGTAACTGTAACCGTAGCAAACTTTTTTTTTTTTTTTTTTGCAAAGATAAAACATTTCTGTTATTTTATTACTTAAATTCCGTAAATATTGTTATTTATGTCTTTGTTTAGCATTACATTTTTCCTTATCCAACAAAATATCAGATATGCCACACATAAAGTGATGTTTGAGGCATGAGAATTGTGGAAAGTCAATATTATGGTTGGTTTGTGCTTGTGTTCTCATATATATAGACCAGCATTCTGCTAACACTAATTTCAATTCCATTTTGATACGTGAAAGTGATTCTTATAATCCACTGCCTGGAGTGATGGATGAAGTTCCAGCTTCAAGGAATTATGATGGTGGGTTTGCTTCCAAGCTAATGTTATGTAGTCCTCTGCAGTGGTAAGTTACGTTAGTGTTATATAGCAGGCAAAATACTTGACAAGTTTTGCTTTTCAAATTCCTTATGGCTTGAAATCCTTTGTTAATTTATATTCTAAAGTATAGGTCTGCCGCATAACAGCTTACTCTAATGATATTCTTCATCATTTGTTTCCTTAAGAAATGTTCAACATTCAATTCAATCAATCTGTTATAATCCCTTAGGAGGATCTTTATCAGTTGAGACATGGAGGTCAAAGATTTTAAATTTTTCTTTGTCAATATCGAGATAGAGGCCAACGAATTTAAATTTTTCTTTGTGCTAAAATTGGCATCATTCAAGTTTAGTGATACGTAACTCTTTTATGCTTAGAAATAATGTTTTCAGGGTAAATAGAGAAAATATGGAAGTTATATTTACTTTGGTGCTCTAAAAGTACTCACAGCTCAAATTTGGTTCTATCACCTTTTCACCTCTTGGCTCACTTGTTTATCTACACGTAGAACCTTCCTATGGTGGTTTTCTGTTGGCATAGCCTCAAGTGTGTGTTATCTTTTTTCCAAAGCCCATTGACCATTGACATGTTTGATTCTTTTCTCTTTGAATTTAGGCTAAAGATCTAAATCTTGCTTCTGCATCAGCCAAAGAGGTCGGCCTCAAATTTCCATTGACATCTGTAGCGGAATAGATGTAAGTCCGTGAACTTTAGAATAAATGTTTGCAGGGAAAAACATTATGCATAACTTGTGATTCCAGTATATTAGCTACATTATTATTAGTGTGGTTCCCCCTACCCCAAAAGGAAAATACTTATACTTTGGAGAAGTTATATGTACTGTAACTTTTTAAAAAAATTACAAAGCCACTAAACTTCATAGATTTAGTGTGTCAAGTTGTTTTAATAGAACTGTACTACTTGAATTAAGTTTAGTTTGGTTTGGTTCGCCCCTCCCCCTACACCCCCCCCAAAAAAAAAAGGAGTATAGGGGAAAATTCTTATACTTTAGAAAATGTAATTTTTTAGTAAAAAAGTCACAAAACAACCAACTTGTGTCAAGTTGCTTTAATAGAAATAGAAAAGTTACATGTAGCGTAACTTTTTTAGTAAAAAGGTCACAAAGCAACCAAATATGAGAGATTAAGTCGACCAAGTTGCTTTAATAGAAATGTACTACTTGAATTAAGTTTAGTTTGGTTCCCCTCCCACGCCCCCCAACCCCCCAAAAAAAAAAAAAATATATATATATATATATATAATAGGAGAATTCTTATTCTTATATTTTGTGTGAAGTTTCTTTAATAGAAATAGAAAAGTTAAATGTAACGTAACTTTTTTAGTAAAAACGTCACAAAACTACCAGATATGAGAGATTAAGTCGGTCAAGTTGCTTTCATAGAAATGCACTACTTGAATTAAGTTTAGTTTGGTCTCCCCCCTCCAAAAAAAAAAAAAAAACAAAATTAATAAGAGGAAAATTCTTATATTTTGTGTCAAGTTGCTTTAATAGAAATAGAAAAGTTACATGTAGTAATTTTTTTAGTAAAAAGGTCACAAAACAACCAGATATGAGAGATTAAGTCGGTCAAGTTGCTTTAATAGAAATACACTATTGTTTGGTTGGCCTCCCACACCCCAATCCCCCTCCCAAAATTATAATAATAATAGGAAAATTATTATATTTTGTGTCAAATTGCTTTAATAGAAATAGAAAAGTTACATGTAGTGTAACTTTTTTAGTAAAAAAGTCACAAAGCAACCAAATATGAGAGATTAAGTTGGTCAAGTTATTTTAATAGAAATGCACTACTTGAATTAAGTTTGGTTCCTCTCCCATGCCCCACGCATCACACTCCAACCCCGCCCCCACTTGCCGGAAAAAAAATAATAGGAAAATTCTTATATTTTGTGTCAAGTTGCTTTAATAGAAATAGAAAAGTTATATGTAGTGTAACTTTTTCAGTAAAAAGGTCACAAAGCAACCAAATATGAGAGATTAAGTCGGTCAAGTTGCTTTAATAAAAATGCACTACTTGAATTAAGTTTGGTTCCCCTCCCATGCGTCCACGCCCCCAACCCTCCTCCCTGCCCCTGGGGGCTGGTAAAAAAATACAATAATAATAGGAAAATTCTTATATTTTGTGTCCAGTTTCTTTAATAGAAATAGAAAAGTTATGACACGTCCGGAAGTGTCACCTGCTTGCTTGTGCTGCGTCACTCGATTCAAGTGCTATAACATTTTAGTATTAAAGCTCATAATTGGACCTGCAATTAGTTATCACTTTCACTTTCAATCGATTCAAGTGCTATAAAATTTAGTATTAAAGCTCATAAGTAGACCTGTAAGTGAGTAGCAACACTCGTAATACTACGGTGAAATATTAATAATAGCGTGTAATAGTATCGATACACTAAAGAAGAGAACACTCATTTAGCTGAATATATTTATATCTTATCGATATTTGTCATTTTAGTATTGATAATACGCTGTGCCTTATTTTTATTCTTTCAACTTTGGATTACAAGTACTAGTAGTAATATTTTATATTATCGATAGTATTATAACAATTGTCAATTACAAATTTATCTATATATAAAACTATAACTTTGGTACTGTATTTCATTGAGAGACTAGGAATACATCAAAATACAAGCTGGGAGCACATGATTGCAAATTGAAGAAGTTTGATCATATCTTGATGCAGTCACATAACGCACAGTCCGTTCAGTCACATACACATGTTCCTCTTCCTCCAGAGATAACACCCCATGAGCTTGAATTCAAGTATTATAGATTCTTTTATAGCGTCTACATTTTGAAAACATGAGAAAAACATGAATTCATAGAATTCAGTGAGTAACTTCTACACATGCAATTCTTTTAGTTTGAAAACATGTCATAAGGGGGCCCAATTACACCACTTCGGATCTTACCTGATCACTCCATAACTTGAACTTGTCATGTGTTCGGATGGTACCAATCATAACATAACTTAACATTAAGATTTGGTCATTGGCTACCTTGCTGTAACCTCCTAAGTACATAAACATGATTTGGTCATTGGCTACCTTGTTGTAACCTCCGAAATACATAAACATGATTCCGAACATAGCCACAAACATCATGTCAATATGGGTTAGATCTTTCATGGGGTAATTACTTTTGAAAACTTACTTAAATTATTAGTATCATGCAAGACATATAATCACTTAACAGTCATATAACTTTCTTGCAATATGCTTGGAACATATTAATTATGCAAATAATACAATAACCTTGCAACACTTGTACAATTCTTGCAACTTTATGCGATGAACATTTTACATAGTAATTGCATATAACACATATTAAATATTATATACATAGATAAGCACATAATAAGGTGTAGAAATCACTCACAATTTATCATACTTAAACAATAGGCCTTGTAGTTAGAAAATCCACTTGTGTTATGCTCCAGAGTATCGATAATGTCATTCAAGATATTGATAGTTTATATTGTACGAACTCAAAAGTCCCAAATGCCGAGTTATAAGACCTCCAAACTTTATGATTAACATGCATCCTTCTCTAAACTTGAGGTCATGTTATAACATGATAATGAGAAACTCAATATACATGAGTTTAATAAGCAAAAGGCTTATTTAGAAGTTGTAGATAGAAAAAAGGACCAAAGTATGTATATTTGATAACCATAATAATGGAGGTATGAAAAATGATGACCAAAATGTTACTCATCAAAGAGTGCTATTGGCCCTAAATGGAAATGAGAATAAGCATCCCTATTTATACAATTACATGTCTTATGCATGGTTTCCAAGTGGCAAACATGCATAGGGTTGCCACCTTTCAACTTGTGGCACTAACCATGTTTTTAACACATGAATAAATTGTTGTTGCATCATATGGCTGTCACTTGGCAGTCATATATTGATCATTATTATTATTATTATTATTTTTGCTAACATACTCAAAGTATCGATAGTACATAGTCTTATTATGGATAGTCTGTTAAATTTGAATTATTAAGCAATATTTGCACAGTTAATTTGTAATAAATATGTTTTCGATTGCGATTTTTGGTGGGTCGTTACAAGTTACATGTAGTGTAACTTTTTCAGTAAAAAGGTAACAAAGCAACCAAATATGAAAGATTACGTTCAGTAAAAAGTTATATTTTGTGTCAAGTTGCTATTATATTTTGTGTCAAGTTGCACTGCTTGAATTAAGTTTAGTTTGGTTCCCCTCTCACGCCCCACACCCCAACCCCTCCCCCCCAAACAAAAAATAATAATAGTAGGAAAATTCTTATATTTTGTGTCAAGTTACTTTAACAGAAATAGAAAAATTACATGTAATGTAACTTTTTTTTTTTAGTAAAAAAGTCACAAAGCAATCAAACTTAAGAGGTTAAGTCAGTCAAGTTGCTTTAATTGAAATGCACTACTTGAATTAAGTTTAGTTTGGTTCCCTTCCCACACCCCATCTCTCCCAAAAAAACAATAATGATAATAATAATGATAATAGGAAAATTCTTATATTTTGATGTAACTTTTTAGTAAAAAAAAGTCACAAAGGAGTTATTCACCAATCAACAACCAAACTTCGGAGGTTAAGTGTGTCAAGTTGCTTTAGTACTTATTATAATATTAACATTTTATAGAAACACACTACTTACTTTCAATTTCAAGAACTTCATATCTAGTTTCTAGGGGTTTGCCTTATCCTTCTATAGCTATCTCAAGTGTCAATTAGTGTATTTAATTGATATTCAACGACTTGGCTTTTTGTAACATTAGACATTGGAAGATATATGTTCTAGTTAGATGATGCTTTGTCGTATTTTTTTAATTGATTGATGAGTCATACAAAATATGAAACTTTATCTACTTTTTCAATTTATTATTTTAGTCTGATTTGATTCTTTCTTTTTCTTTTTTTCAGGGGAGATTATGGCATTTATGTGATTAAATATGTTGGAGTATTTTATCAATCACAATTATATACATGTTCAAGAAAGAAGGAAGAGGGGTTATGACGCTCATAATGAAAGTAGATGCTGGTTTGTACATGTAACCCTTGCTTCAGTGGTTATGGTAGGAGAAATGGAGAACTTAGAATGAAGTTTGTCTATGAATGCATTGTCATACCCGATCTCTCTGTTCTTAACTTGGGTCATTGTGAAAATGCTTGTAATAATTAGGATGCTATCAGCTGTGGACTATGCTTGTAATAAAAAGTTACATAGTTCGCGAGTTTTGTCTAGATCTATGATTTTAATCTCTTATGTGATTTTTTAATAAAAAAGTTACATCAAATGTGACTTTTTATAATCAACTCTAAGTTATATAGTAAATGCCAATTAATCACAATGTGACTTTTTTAAACAAATAGTTATACAAAACGTGATATCTTGTTTAAATATGTGATTTTTTGACTAAGAAGTTGCATGGGTCGTAATTTTTTACAGTTGTCTCTAAGTAACGTTTTTAATGAATGTCAACAACTTTTTAATAAAAAGTTTCATAGAAATCACTACATGACTTTCTAAAATAAGAAGTTACACACCACGCTAGTTTTGTGTAAGAACTCTGTGACTTTTTAATTGAAAAAGTTATATGGAATGTGATTTTTTAAACTATTTCTAAGTCACGTATGTATTAAATGCCAAATAATCACTATACGACTTTTTAAAATAAAAAGTTACACATTACGTGATTTTTTGTGTAAATCTTTGATTTTGATCTTTTCAATTGAAAAAGTTATAGGAGATGTGACTTTCTAAAATCGACTCTAAGTCAACATGTAATAAATGCCAAATAATCATTATATGACTTTTTATGTAAATCTATGACTTTAATCCGTATGCGACTTTTCAATTGAAAAAATTACATGCGGCGTGACTTTTTAAAACTGACGCTAAGTCACGTATGTAGTAAATGTCAAATAATCATTATATGAAATTTTTAATGAGAGAGTTTCCGAGAATGTGCTTTTTAAAATCAACTCTTTAGGTAAACTAATCCACCCCTAAAACAATAACAATAAGATAATAATAATGCATAAACTAATAACTAGTCTTTCGCCCATGCACTACCTGGTAAAAACTAATTATCATATATAAATGTTCATAAAATACAAAATGAATTCGCAATGCTTGTCCCAGTGCAATGAATTACATCTTTAACTCTTAATAAATAGTTATATCACATCAAGCAATAAGGAAAAAAAAATCTATCGACTACAATACTGCAAAATGATTGAGAGAATAAACTGGAATTGTTCCTGTGCAGATTTCCCTCACAAATACTTGCTTGATTTCGTGATCGTTTCCACTTGCTGCCATTATTTTTCACTGTCAATAGAGCAGCATAGATCGCATACTTTCAACATTCAAGGAATTTCACGCCATCATTCTACATCAATAGAATATCAAGATTGAATTATACTGACTCCAGCAACAGCAGCAGTAATAGCTTGCCGATACTTCTTATCTCGTACAACACCAGCAGCAAATATCCATGAATGCTAGCCCGGGTGGTACCTGTCGATAGCCTGTCAACCTCCTCTCTCCATATGCTTGTGTCGTCCTAGAATTCCACAAAATTTCAAGAAAGGAAATATTTCTAATACTATTGTATATTTCTAAGCATTCTTAACCAACATCCAAACGGTAAAAGAACATATTTCTCACATGATTCCAAGACTTTTGATAAGTGTATTTTATATGCAAAAATACTTCTCTTAACTTATACAATTCTATATGAAATCGAGCATATTTCTATCTAATTTGTGTGGATATGGTTCATATAGGTAAAAAGCTCAAATTGTAGAAATAATGAGAATCATTTTGGAAGCAAATTGAGACTTTACATTCAAGATATAGCATCAAGGTGTGATGACTTGAGAGTTTGGGGTGAAAAGATCAATGTCAACAAGTTTGAGAACTATATTGCACTTTAAGAGAACTTAAAAGAGACTATTTGGGTCGTATTTGAAGAGTTCGAGAACCTTTGTGAAGCATTCGAGAAGTTTTGGACTTGTATAAATGAAAAAAAAGTTAAAGAGGACAATTGCTGAAAGAAAAAGTCTAATCAGGGACTGAATCGCGGCAAGCAAACCGCCCCTACCCGCGGCCTAGCCAATTTTTCTGCTGGGGGCGGGTAGGCCGCAGCAAGCAAACAGCCCCCTACCCGCGGCCCATAGCGGAAACTCGTTTAACGCGTTTTTGAGCCCGTTTTTTATACAATTGAGGGTTCTAACACCCCCCAACTACAAAAGAACGAAAATCCTTCTGTAAAAGGGGGGATTCATCATAGAAAATCATTCTTGAGGGCTAGGAGATTGGAGCAAGGGCTTAGAGATTGAGGTCGTTGCTCGCGTAAAGATTGAAGAATGAAGTTCTTCGTTTGGTGCAAAAGTTTTTTTCATTATTCTTTGTCTTTTCTTTGCAAAAATCTGGTAATGTATTCAAACCCTACGAATGCTTATGTTATGAATTCCTTTATTATGCGTAACTAATTTACCTTGTTGAGACAATCGATGAAGCAATAAACATGTTTTGATTGAGTTAATCCCATTCATGACTCTAATTGTTATTGCGTGCTTATTTTCTATTCTGATATATAATTACCTTTTATAAGCCTGATCAACTTGTAATTGCGTTAGTGAATTCGTGAGGAGACCGAAAGGTAAGTCACCAATTTAACACTTCAATAGGAAACATAAATTACATAGAAGATATAGATATACTTTTATGATTTATGTGACCACAAAAATGGTTTCTTATTAATTAATGCACTCAATTAGGTTGAAATTCACATAGAGATATAGTGGGATTACTTGGTTGGGTAGATTTGAATTTACTCGAGAGAGGTTTTCAATTAAACTTGTGAAACTGGTTGTGAGTGCGTGATGATGTATTGTCATGAGTGTGATTGCATAATTGAAACACCTGTTTAGTGTGGATTCGTGAGTCTCAACGCCTTCATTCATAAATTCTCTAGTCCAGCAATTTGAGTTGCTTCTTAGATTAAAATAGATAGAGCATTTAATTTTTAGTTTAAACAACCTCATTATTCTTTTACAAACTCTTAAGTTCCTTATTCAATTAGTGTGAAATTGACTCAAGTGAGATAGATAACAACTTTCCCTGTGGGATCGACATTTGGGACTCTTCTAGTCCTATACTACTTGATTGGTATCGTGCACTTGTGATTTCGCCTATCAACTTCCCTAAACTTAATAATGTTACACACTAGCAAGAGGAAGGAAAACGGCTCTGGAAGCATACAGGAAAAATTACCTAAGTCAAACCCTCATCTAGCATTTGAGATCAAATTCAATTAGTTGTCTGATCTCTAGAAGAAAAAAAATAGTTTTAGCGGAAGAATTAATGGCATCAAAACACCATGATCTGCATGAAAAATAAAGTTAGATCATGCAAAGCCGTTAGTTCATCTTCCTCCTCTCACAATTTTACCTCCCTTCTAAAAGCTTTCTTAACAAAATCAACAATAACATAATGCTTCCATGTAAAAAGCCACACCAAGGCTCTGAATCTATAGATAAATTTCCTTACTATACAACAAAAGTGAGATGGGGAAAACACCACTTCCTAGATAGAATAGAAGATGTAACTCTAATGAAATAAACGACATGTAGTGGATGACCAACTCATGATCTCGGTATTCCCTTTCCTAGAGGAGTTCTGTCTTAGCAAGTTGATCACTGCAGATAAACATTGTGCCCTTTATAAAGTTAGTTTTATGACACTTACCTTTTAACCTTTCATATACACAGATTTGTTCATAGGCAACATGGTACTATCTACCCTAGTCCACTTGAGGATTATTGTTAAATTTAGAATAATATTCATTCTTCTTATATTGAATAATTCTGTGCTGCTAAATGAGCATTTTTGTCATGATGAACTCTTATTCCCATCTTATTGGCCGTTGTAGTCCGATGAGTTCATCAAGGACAGGTAATTACCAGGTTCGGAATTCACATTTCATATGAAAGGTAATAAAACAAGGCAGGGCAAGGCAAGGACCTCAAGCCTAATGTTCTTTGAAAGACACCAGCATAATATGACTTATGATTCATTAATAAGAATAAGAAGAAAGCTGAAGCAAATTTTTTCCAACTCTTGACAACCATTTTTATAGAGTGAATGAAGATACCACTGCAATCTGTAAAACGGAGGAAAGTTATATTTGATAATGCAGGACAATAAATACACAGAAAACATTTCCTACCTTGAATCAATAATTCACGTCAGCCAATATTAGTAATGTTATTTAGTATTTAGCTTTTACAATATATGAACATTTTCTACCTTGAATCAATAATACACTACCACAAGTAATGTAGAACATTCCCTACACTACTAGAAGTATCGAATCAATCCACTTATCTAAAAAATTTCCAGCCTACAATGTTCATATATTTTGTTATATATACGGTAATAATGGAGCAGCCCGACCAATGTAAGAAGGGGAAAAAGAACAAGAGACCAAGCAGAATAAACTAGGTATCGGCTTATATAATCCTTTCTTGCCAATGCCTGCAATACACTACCAGATCTGTTCAAAGATTCAAAAGAAAAGGATGATAAAATAAAGAACTAAAGTAGAATTATTGTCGATTTGCATGAAATTGCAGGCATGTGTGTGGATTTCCCCCCTTTTTTTCCCAATTTTTAATTTGGTCCTAGTGTGGCTGCTAGTGAAGCAGAAACAAGATTTTATATTTCATGGAAAGAATCATCCAGTCACAAACACTGCTTGCCTGTTGTGAAAGCAATTTCACAACTTCCACATGTGACATAACACAATGCAATGAATGAAAACAAAACCCAGTGAGTATTAAAGGCATTTAGATTTGAATGGAAAAAAAGAAATGGCTTTCCATTAAATACTTAACTGCTTACGAAAAAACACTGATACGATTGCTTGAAAAACACTTTAGTAACTGCGACCACTTTATATAAACATATACAAACATACACCCAAACATCCAAAATCACACGTCAGATGTGGAAAAAAGAACCTAATAACACTTTTTTACTGACTGGATAAATTAACCTCTAACAACATTGTTCAATCACTCTCATCCTAGTTGGATTTAAGTCACACGCAATGAAGCGATCTCACAATTTCAAGTATAATCTAGCTACACAACATTAATATAAAATGAGTTAAGAAGTTAAAATCACAATGAAGATTAATTATGTATAATCTATGCAGTGCTATAAATATTACCAAAATTCCGACTCACGGAGGCGGCGAATGGATGGCTGTAACTCATCCGAACCCTTGCAGGTCTCTAGTTAGTTCGATTGCTAAAAATCAAAGAAAGTTTCATCGAAGTTCTTCAGCAATCCATGATTCGTCCTTGATGGCCGCAAATTCATTAATGGTGAAATTGGATTGTGATTTCAAATTGTTCTGACGCTGCAAATTGGAAGAATTGGGTGAATTTTAGTCACTTGATTCTGGATATGATTGTGGACGTATAAATACGGTTGTTGTTTGTGTTTGGCCGTATTAAGTGGTTCAATTTTAAGTTTAGACGTATTTATCAAATACCCCCATATTTTGGGGGTATTTGTCTAAAGACCCCCATTTCTTCTTGTCGTCAAAACCTTCCATTTGTTCAGAATGGTATATACAGTATTACCTCATGCAGTACAATAAAGCGCCTACCTGTTAAATACCTCCAACAGTGCGACATATTCCTTGCTTTTCTTCGAATCCCAGCAATAAAATCCCAACTTTTTCCTGTTTGCCACTATAAACGCATTTCAGTTCTGTCAAGATCGCAGCTCTTTCAGTTTTTTTTGCCAAGTATAAGAACACCCTGACTACCCAAATTTTGACAAGAAAAGAAGAAAACCGAAGTTTTCCTTTTAAATTCCAAGCCTATTTAAGCCCACCTTCGTAGACTCAAGGCTTCAGTTTTCTCCTAATTGTGCTGCGACACAGTGACTTTTAGGGTTTCTTGAATTGAAAAAGGCTTTTGGGCATTAGTTTGTTTATTCAGTTCCCCAACTGGGCTTTCTGTATTTGAGCTCAAGGGGCATATGAACTAGAGTTCAATTGCCTGAACTATTAATTAAGGGGTCTCTGTATATTAGAGGGGGGAGAAATAGAGAGAGAATGGAGAAATACGAGCTTGTGAAAGATATAGGTTCTGGTAATTTTGGAGTGGCAAGGCTGATGAGGAACAAGGAGACTAAAGAGCTGGTGGCTATGAAATACATTGAAAGAGGACACAAGGTTTGTACTCTTTGTATTAGACTATTTTGCAGCAGCAGATCATTGATGGAGTTGTCAATTGCCACTTACTATGAAATAAATATGTTTTGCGGTGTTGTTTGATGTGTCTATTTATGATTTTGATAAAATCTTATGGAGGTTTGTGAACTGGTGCTCAAGTTCATGAGTTTTTGTGCAGATCGATGAGAATGTAGCAAGAGAGATCATAAATCATAGGTCACTTCGGCACCCTAATATAATTCGGTTCAAGGAGGTGAGAAACTTGTACCAAGCTATATCTTATTTATGGGATTGTTAGCAAATGAATTATATGGCTAAGAATTTTTTTGCCCTACTGATGTATTTGATAAGGTGGATTAGTAGTAACTATGAAAAGGAAGTTATGAACTTGTCATTTTTGTTCTTCTGACAATCTAATACTGCATTCCAAAACAAGCAACCACCCATAAAGGTTGTCCTTCTTTAATCTGCTCTTTTTCTTGTGTGTGGGTGTTGAATTTACAGGTTGTGTTGACTCCCACCCATCTTGCCATTGCCATGGAGTATGCTGCAGGTGGCGAGCTCTTTGAGAGAATCTGCAATGCTGGAAGATTCAGCGAAGACGAGGTATTGTAAAACTCCTTCCATCTTGTCTCCTCTGTGTTGCAGGACAATTGAGATGGTGACTCTAAAGAAATACAACTCTTCGAATCTTATAGTTCTAATTTCTTGCGATTGATGGGTTTCGACTTTGAACTTTCAGTCCAGGTACTTCTTTCAGCAGCTTATATGCGGAGTTAATTATTGCCATTCCATGGTAAGTAAAGATTACTAGTATCCAGTCTGTTGCACATTTGACAACTATATTACGTTGATATTTTCTGCCCTCTCGACCTCTGCAGCAAATATGCCATAGAGATTTGAAGCTGGAGAATACCCTTTTGGATGGAAATCCTGCACCACTGCTAAAAATCTGCGACTTCGGTTACTCAAAGGTAAACACCGTCAGCTGCTAAGTTTATATTTATAGAACTCACTCTGGCTTTTTCCTTCTGAGCACACTGTAAATACCACATATGCATTTTTTCAGTCATCCCTGCTGCATTCAAAGCCAAAATCAACAGTTGGCACCCCAGCTTATATTGCTCCGGAAGTTTTATCTAGAAGAGAATATGATGGAAAGGTAAACATGTCGTGACATCCTGGTGATAATGTTACTCGGCGTTTTTCAATTTCCTGGTATTCTTTTGTATTTCAAGTGTAAGACAAAAAATAAAAAAATAAAAAAATAAAAAATCAGCTCAGGGTAAACTCTTCAGAAATCATTGATTTGGTAGATTCTGTCACTGTAGTCATGCTTTTGATGCAGATTTTTATTTTTTTGGGTGCTTTATCATTTTTAAATCTGTGTTTGTCCCATTTGTTCAGTTGGCTGACGTGTGGTCATGTGGAGTGACACTCTATGTTATGCTTGTTGGAGCATACCCTTTTGAAGACCAAGATGATCCAAAGAACTTCAGGAAAACCATCCAGGCAAGTTTTTCATTCTTTTCAGTGTGTTACCAGTCTCACAAATTTATATTCCTGTGAAACATGAAATTTTTTCTAATTGTAGTGCTTTTATGTTCTTTTCAGCGAATAATGGCTGTTCAGTACAAGATCCCTGACTATGTTCACATATCTCAAGATTGTAGGCATCTTCTTTCCCACATATTTGTGGCCAATCCCGCTAAGGTATTGATTCTACTATTGACTGTAAAGTTTGTATACCCTTTCTGGCTCAGTACTTGCTACTCACTCCTGTTATAGGTCCCTTGTTTTGTGGGAAAAGAAACTATTCTACTAACCCTCCCACCCCCACGACCCCTCTGGGGAAGTAGAATGGATCTAACATTTCTTTGAATTCCTCATCCACTGTATTTGTAGTTTGTAGTTGTCTATTGTAGGATAAAGTAATGGTTGAATCTGGACTGTTCTTAACAATATCTGCAAAATTGATATCTTCATTTATTTTTGTGTGCGCGCGTGTGTGAGCTAGGGAGCGCAATGATTGTTGATGAAAGCTCACCTACATTCTGTCCATTTATTTATATGAAAGCTCATATCAATGTTGTCTTGATGCAGAGGATTACAATCAAAGAAATCAAGTCGCACCCATGGTTCCTTAAAAATCTGCCAAGGGAACTCACAGAGGCAGCTCAGGCCATGTATTATCAGAAAGGAAATCCTACCTATTCCCTTCAAAGTGTTGAGGAAATAATGAAAATTGTGGAAGAGGCCAAGACACCTCCTCAGGCCTCCCGTTCTATTGGAGGCTTTGGTTGGGGAGGTCAAGAGGATGAGGAAAAAGATGAAGATGTAGAAGAGGAAGAAGAAGACGATGAGTATGAAAAACAAGTAGATCGGAAGAGCACACGTCGTGAAGTGCGTCTCACTTGAGGCCTACCTGTGTAAAAGATCACATTTAGTTTTCCAGGTAAAAAGTGAAGTAAGCTGGCTTCTCATGCTGGGGTTTTAATAAGTCTCTATATTTCTAGAGGCTTGTGCATTATGACTTATGAGGGCAGTAAGCTAAAAGAAATTTGTGTGTGTTTGCACAGAACAGGCATGGTGATTCGAATTTGATCTTTTCAAACACCAACTTATCTTCTCTGGTCCATAGATTTCGATATAGATTGGAAGATTACAAGTACTCTTGTTTTCGTGTTGTTTTCTGGATTTGTTTTTGCGTTGGGAATTATCTGGTACAACCCTGTGGATTATGAACAGGCATTTTCAGTATGCATGGGCTTTTTGATGTGTAATTACTTCATGAAGACTTATATGAATCCATAAACGTGATTTGGCAGTTGACACACTGCTGGGGCATGGTTCCATAAGCCAGAGGAAGGCCATATCACTTATGAGTAGAGTTCATAGCTGGTATTTACTTAATCTGGGTGTAGACACATTCGGGGCTATAGCCCCTCAAGCTCAAGATGGAAAATGTTATTTGTAGGAAAGCTTTTACACTTTTTTTTTTTTTTAAAAACAAAAATTGTGATTTTACTTTTTTATTCTTGTGTATTGTGTGATTGGAGAAAAATAATTTAGGGTAAGATTGTAAGATTATCCATTTTATAAAAAAATTTGTAAAAATTTCCCTACGAATGGTAGGGACTCAAATTCGGCGCCGGAGCTCAGAAAAATTCTTACCTTTTATGTAGGATTTCTATTTCTTTTTCATGTAGTCTGAGCAAGTGTTTTAGTGATTAAGTTTTCACATTTCGAGAAGAAGGTCTTGTGTTCAAAACCGCACTTGCCCCTCTACGTCTCCCCTTGTATAACTTTTTTTTTTAATTATTATTATTATTATCTCGAAACCTTTGCAATTAGTTCCCACTTCTAAAAAGCAATATACCTTTGGAGGGAGATTTTTTCCTTCCTTTTGAAATGTGTAGTTGAAAAGTGAGGAGATGTTATATGGAAATGTAAAAAATAATTATTTATAGAAAATATATGTAGAAGGTATAATTTTAACTTGTGGACAAAATTTTAAGTGGAAAAATATAGTTTTAAAGAACGAACTCTAAATGGAATAGGATATACAGTTCTCACAATTGAGGTCAAAAAAATTATTTTGTTTAGCCCCATCTCTCGCCATCTCATGAGACAAGACGGGTGACTCTAAAACTGTACTAGTACATGTGTAAACTTACATTGACTCTTGTAAATAGTGAAATAGTAGTAAGAACTAATAAGTAAATAAGAAAATCATTTTGATACTCAAAACAAAAAAATAAGAAAAGCAGAAAAGAAAAAAAAAACAAAATAATTTTGGTGACCATTTTAAAATTTCTTATAAACTTCAGTGGCTAACAGTGAAATTTTATATTTTTTTGTCCCACATTTGTATATTCGTTTAATTTTTGAAAATTTCACACTAATTTTTCGCATTGTCCCGCCTTTCAAACCCGCCTGCTTCTTTCTTTCTGAATCTTCCCGCTACTTCTCTTTTGTCACAATCCTTAGCCCATTTACGCATCAGTTCCATATGTATTGGTTGTGTGCATTCGGCGCATAAGCAGATTTAGTCACGTCGGACGGCTTTCTGATTGGACAAATAACGGTAAGTGGACATTTTAATTTTTAGTTATTTTGCTCAAAATTTTAAAATATGCTCCATCCTCATGGGGTTTTAATTTCGATTACCAGTTCTGGAGTATTCGATGTAATTATTTGTTTTTATTTTCAGGATTTAGCTTTTTTGATGTATATTTTATTCTTTTTGGCGGGGAATTTCGTGTTGGGAATTAATGTAAATCCCCTGATTACGCCCGCAGGATCGTTGTTTAAGGAATTTGATGAGACAATGGAAAAATAAAAGAACGAAGACAAATTTACGGACTATCAAAGCTTTTCACTATATGATTCAAGTCGCTCTTGTACATAAAAGAAGAGGAAAAACATCTTTACCTGACATTTAAGAACTTATTTCCAGGTTGATGTCTATTAATTGATGTCACGATTCATCTTACACTGGGAGAGGAGAAAATATCTTTTTGGACTTCTAGTCTCTATGAGA